>NW_019292028.1:0-63066 GCF_000500325.1 Leptinotarsa decemlineata
TTTAAGAGTACACCCAGGCTTTAGCTGCATTCCATATATATATGGAACGAAGGAACTAACGGGACTTTCAGTCAAACACGTTCAAAAAACAAACTTACTCTATTTCACAAATCGTCAAGCTTTCATCTCTGAATAGAGACTTCGTCAGGACGAAATAATCACGAGTTTCATCAATATTCAATTTCAAATTGTGAAACTCAGATTACTTCGTCCTGATGAAGTCTCTATTCAGAGACGAAAGCTTGACGAAATTGTTGAATTTTGACCAAAAAAAAAAAACGACGTAATCACTTAACAGCCCAACAGGTACAACTATATGCACAATGCTATCACATCGTTCTAATTTGCGAACCAAATTTTTGCCTGAAAACAGAAACTTTTTACAGTAGAAGTAGCAAAAAAGGAACACAATCTGTACACTTTCTGTGATGACAATTAAAAATTCAGCATTTACTAAACACAACTTTACTAGTTTTACTATTAGACTACTTTTTGAAGTAATTTCAACAAACAAAAAGTCCACCGACTTTTTCAAAAAAGCAGATATTCAGATACGTGAAATTTCAAATGGAAAATTAGGGTGCGTTTTCGATATTAAATCAACATGAGGTGAAAAATAAATATTTCAAATCCAAAAAAATTACATTGTGTTTAGTGCATTGCACAACAAAAATCATCAGGTGTATCATGAATGTGCCTAGTACCGAGAGCTGTAAAAGTTTTTTCAGCAGATATAAAATCTTAACACTTCCATCGTTATATATTTTTGAATTATGTCCCTATATTTTTAAGAATAGGGATAGTTTTGAGAAGAATTCTTACATCAAGTAAATACTCGTTCTCAAAATCACTTCCATATACCAATTTGTAAAAATAGAGTACATTTCTGCTCTTCTGCTAATAATGGCTTACGTGCATTTAATAAATTACCAAATGAACTGAAAAACTGTTCTTCGTTACTGACTTTCAAAAAGCGACTCAAAAAATTACTTCTTACAAGATGTTTTCATTCTACGGATAAATTCTTTTCAGAAGATATCTCATAAGAATATTGTCATTAATGTTTCTGTTATATTTTACATTTTCATATGTTTTAATATATTTTCAACGCCGAGTCTTTGTATTCCAAAGCTCTGAATGCGATATTGTTAAATCTACCTTCTATGTTTCCTTTTACTAGACTTGATTATTCAAATCCAATATTTTGTCTCTTGGGAAATACATTAGTATTATTATTATAATTTTTTTCACCGTAGTGTGCGCTGGTCAGGCCCGAAGCCCCGATACAACCAATGACCACTCCCCACACCGTAGGTTAAGTGATCATTGGATCCGAGAGTCATGGGCCATGAGCAAGCGTAGTGAGCCAAGAATGACAGCCATCTGCATCTGTGCGGCTAAGATTTCTGCCTTAGTGCGGCAAGCCGGTATGATTTTAAGATTCGAGAGTAGAGAGGGCATCAATCCACCAAGGACTCCAATAATCAGAACAACCATCTTGACAGAGTGATCTGGTTAGAGTCTGCGGAGTTCGAAGAGAAAATCTCGATATTTTATCGGTTTTTCCTCCTCTTTTCTGATGATATTTGTCTCGCCAAGAGCTGAAATCTCCACGACAAATATCGTTTGGCTCTGGTGGTCGAGAAGGACNTTCGAAAAAAAAAAATCAATTTACTGTTGACTTGATAGTGTGTCATAGTAAAGTATCACTGTCAGACATATTTTATTTTTAATTATGTAAAAAAAATCATTTACTTAATAAAACACTGGTTATGCATACTGTAGTAAACACATTTGTATACAATATAGGTATCCGAGATCAGTGTGGATAGAGAAATAGCGATGGAAAGAGAATCGCCCAGCCGCTTGCGCATGGCGACCCGTCACCACGGTATGCCTCGCCACGCCAGCAATCGATTTTACGTGCGACTATAGATGTTTCACATCGAAGCAAGATGTTTTACATCTTATCTTGTTATACTGTTTCATTTGGTATGAAGTTTTGTCAGAGGTAATGAATGGGTTTTTGAATTTATCTATGGATTTTATATTTTCATTATTGTATAGTATATCATTCGCCTTCTCAACCGAAGTAAATGCGATTTTTAAATGCCTTGGTTTAGTATAGTTTTCATTTATCCTTCCAATTCGAAACATCTTCACATTATCTTGGCCAATGTTAGGATTTATACATTTAATAATTTCGGTGCAGGCTAATTTATCATATCGGTTATTTCCGTTTTTGGGAAGGTTAAAAATAATCACTTTTTTTCTGGATTCCCGATCTGCGATTTCGGCAATCACTTCACTCATTTGGAGGGCGGGAGGTTATGGAATCTGCTGCTTGTACTTTGGGGCTTCAATTTCGTTTTTTAGATCTGCGAGTGATTTAACTATAGCAGGAGTCTGCTGTAGGCCACATCTACAATAAACTGTTTCAAATAAATAGCAATATCAACTTGATCTGAACACATAGTGTTTGTTTGAATTTAATACTGTATCCCTTCAAATAACTCAATTCGTTCATAACAAGAGTTTTGTGAATCTACATACAAAACTATATTATGATCGACTGAAAATAACAGGAATTTCAATTTGAAAAAAACTGTGGTTCTCTGGTCTTTCTATGACCCTCTAAAGTGAGAACGGAGCGGGGAATTCCGTTGTAAGCATCGCGTACGCGCCAGTATGTGTTGGAAAGTGATGTTGGTGTGTTGCGATTTTGAGGAGGAAGTTTTTTATGTGTCTGTAGGCAGTGCAATTTGTTTTCCATTATTTTGTATCTACCATAATGGAACATATTTTACAAGATTGGGGACTTGCACAGTGGAGGGATATTTTCATGGGTAAGTATTATAATTGGATAAAACTTCGCTATATTAGTAAGACCCGCGTTGTAAACGTGGTACCGAAGAGAAAGTGGTAAACTTTGACGGCAACTCTTAATTTTGCCTTCATTTTGCGAAAATTATACCAATGCTCCGTAATTTTTACACATGCATTATTACATTTGCCGAGCTCTGCAAGTGTATATTAATTTCGAGTGAAAAATCCTCCACGTTGATTCAAATTTGCAAATCTCTTGTTTTGAAAATACATTTTATCTTGTTTTAAATAAGAGCATTTTCTCTAAATGAAATTTGATTTTCTCTTCGACCGAATTCATTTGTCTTCGAAAGATAGAGGTACTTACAGTTTCGACAATAAATTATAATACAGAAAATACCAAAATAGGCACCTGTAGGTATAAACAGCTTCTATATGTGACAGCCACTTTTTGATTTCAACATGTAAATATTTGTTGAATTCCGAAACGTCTTTACTTTCTCTAATCACTTCAGAAATGTTTTTATGTTATTCATTGGAAACAAATTGAATATACCCTACTCTGCTTGAAATTATTTCATAGATTACCTTTAAGTAATACCTAAGAAATAGGTAGAAATATTACCAAACTCACTAAAGATGAAATATGAATTTCCAAAAACGTGAAAACAGTGAATGCTGTTATTTAAATAGCGAACCATATTCCTTCAAGTATGTTTGTATGATCATGAGTTACATTTTTTTATTGAAACATTTTATATTTTTCATTGATCCTCTAATGATTATTTTGAAAGGCAATTTTTCCACTTCAAAGGGATTTGAGGTACGTATTTTGAATTGATTATTTATTTCTGATCAAATAATGTTTAAGCACCTTTTAACTTTCTAGGAATCGTATGTTAAATAATAAGACCTCAGACAAGTTTAAAATTTTGAGGATCATCAGTCGCATGCGAACAACAATTGGGCTGGTTAACGAAATAAACCCACTTAAACAGTGTTTTATTGAATTTTTTTTTCTGATTAAGTGGCTACTGTTTTCATATTTTTAAGGATGAAGTGCTGATTTCTTCTTTCATTTCAGAATCCGGCAATTGTGGACAAACAAAAGCAGAATGCAGAACTTGATCGACGATAGTGATTTTTTTAATGTTATTTACCAGAATGGCATCTAGTTTTAAAAACTTCATTTGTGTAAAATTACTAATAAATTATTTCATTTTATTGTCTGAGTTGTAATGTTGTTTATAGGCTTCGATTTTATTTTATTTGTTGATTTGCAATTTGTCAAGAATATGTTCCTTTTTTATAAATGTTTTCTTATTGAATATTTATTTCTGTTATTTGTATAAATGTATAATCTCTCGAAAGTGTGCGGTTGGAATATGATATTTAAGCAAAGATTAGCAAAGAAAATTTAGTTCTCTATTACGTTTTATTTTTTATCACATGCTTTTTCAGGATAATATTTATGATTTGCATTTGCTTCAAATAAACCAATCATAATATGTAATGTATTATTTAGTTTATTTCCTTACCAGTTATAGCTGTTCATATTACAGAGGAGATACTTTGGATTCAAGTAAGTAAATACATCCAAATGAGAGGGACAGTTTATAAACAGAAGCATAAGTTCATCTTTGATGAAGTAAATGAGCTCATTTGATTTATACAAATAGAAGCGTTTCAATGAAAAATGCTTCTCTTCGAAGAAAAACAATTAATTTCTCATACGGAGACATTTAAATAATGTTCCAAGTAAACATATCATTCTTTCAAGACCCAAAACAGTTTTGCTTCGAAATTCCACTCGAAAAAAACGAAAAAATGAAAAACAGCATTTTTGGTTTTCCTCGTATTAACTCGAGAAGGGCGAGAGTCCCCGTAAATTTTCTTCGACCATTGTATTGTTTCCGATGAAAGTTACCTTTTTCCCATTTAATCGTTCTCATATCTGTTAGGGTTTAGTTAGAATATAGCAATGTTACCACTTTATAAAAGAAACGGCTTGTATATGTGACTTGATTGAACGTCATATATAGAGAATTTTTGAATTCATATGATAACACCTTTCTGTGGTTAACTCAGTAGTCTACCATTTCTTTAAATTTTTTCTTCTAATTTTTTAACTTTGAATTTTTCAACACTAGAGAAGATTATAAATCCAAAAAATCAACCAAAAAACCGATTTAGTTTTATTGAAACAAAATGTTTTCTTTTTTTATCTAACATTCGCAACATTCAGTTGGTAAAAAAATCTACAGCACCTCTCTCATATTTTTGAGTGAATAATACACTCGTCTAGCAAGTTTTGCTACTATGTAACTGTTTGGTAAGGAATAACTGAAACTTGAATAATTCGTATGAGTGCTTCCACCTGACGTTTCTAGATGAAAACAACCTTATTGATTTGGGCATTATTGATTACGCTTTCACGTGAAGCTACCAAGATGCAGATGGCGACACAATGGTGTTTATTTTGAAATAAATTCACAGAGGAAGAAACTACTGCATGGTTACTGTTTTGTAACTAATTAAAATATTGAAAAATTTGAATTTTCACGAAAATATAAATCTGTGGGTCGTAGATTTTGTCATGAAAGGTAACAAAAGCGGAAGTATGAATTTTCAAAATGTTAGTAGAGTAAGATATATGTAAATGTTGAATGTAATTATTGCCAAGTCTAATTTAATCAATGACTGTATATAATGTGATACCAATAAGGTCAGTGTCTTGAACAGAAAACAATATTTGTCAATGATTCAATAATAAGGTATTCATTATAGAAAAGTAAATTTGCTATAAATAAATGAAGATGGAGAACACAAACTGAAGAAGAAGTGATAAACAGAAAAAAAAAATCTGTGATCAACACTTTTGATATATGAAAAGGGAGTGATGTTCTTTAGGTGATTTGGTAGTTATTAACATGAAAATTAAAGAAAATGAAAGGAATATATATACTCATTAAGTAAAACACTCGGTCAAGTGAAAATTTTCCTATTCGGTGAAATATCTGGCAGCATCTCCATTACATAAAGAAAGGAAACCACACCATTTTCTTTTCCGATATATTTTAGACACATTTCATCAATCATCCAAATATTTATATCGATATTGGGCCACAAATGGATCGTGTAACTTCGTATGGAAAGAATTCAATAAGCTTGAACTGCCCTGGTCGTTTTCCAGACACAAAAAAATAAGAAGGTCGGGGCGAAAGAAAATGACCGATGATGTTTGGGAGTTTGCAGTAACAAACTTTACGTTACAATCTCAGGGTTCTGGAAAAACGTTGAGATGAAAAATGTCTACTATATGGACCCAGAAAATGGAAAAACAAACAAAAGTTGAGGAAGTATTAAAATGTGTATAATTGAGTAGAACTGGCCGATACTTGATGAAAATCCATATTAAAAAAANCCAAACAATGATACAATAGCGTATGATTGACTCAGTCAAGGCGTTATAAACCAGCAACATAACGTCTCTTCTAAGAATATTTCGGAGTTGATAAAATTTATTAATAAGCTTTCGAAGTCTTTTCACCGTATATTTCACATGTTCATGTCAGCGTAGTGATTGATCAATCATGATACCCAAGCATTTAGTTGATTCTATTTCATTTATTTCTGGGCAAGAGCAATTATAATTCTCTGAGCAAGTTGATTTGTGAATAGGAAGTATGTGGTTGATCTTTTTTTTTATAGAAGAGAAAGTTATGCACTTTGTTTTGTCTAGATTTAGGCTCAGTAAGTTAGTACTTAGCCAAGATTGAATTTGTGTCATTCCAATTCCTGCTTTTTCATAAACTTCGTTCCATGTTTCACTTACGAATGCTACAGCCGTATCATTAGCGTAAGACGTTAAATGCCCTTCAAAATTTTTATTGTTGAAAATATTATTGACATACAGTAAAAATAGTATGGGGCCCATGACAGTTCCCTGTGGTACAACCCTGGTAACAGGCAGTGGATCGCTATAAGACTCATTCATTTTTACTCTCTGTATTCTGTTTGATAGATAATCTTTGAATAAATTCAATGCAATGCATCTCACTCCCACGTTCTCCAATCTCTGAAAGAGTATGTTATGTTCGACGGTATCAAACGCCTTTGGCAGGTCTAAAAATACAGGTGAACAATGAGGTCAGTTGTGAATAATTTTGAATAGTATGTGAAGGTTTTGATGATAATGAAAAATAAATCGAGTACAAAAAAAAAAGAAAATTGAATGGAGAAAAGATAGAAATCACATCATTGCTCCTGTTTATAAAGTTTTCACAATTTCACAATTTCATTACAATTATAGTGTTCGTTTCGGATGTTATTATTGCTATCATTTTTTTCTGCTTATTTGAACTCATATAATATATTTTTGATGTAGATATGTTTCAAATAGACATAAAAGGTTTCCTTATTTGAAGTTCATTGTAGAAAACGTTCAGAGCAATGGAAAAAATATGCATAAGTACCTAAAAATGAAAAAAAAACTCTCGAAAAAATCTACGACACATAGGGAAACGTGGAAGTGGTTATTATGTTTTTATTCAACTCAGTCAACCAATTTCCAGGGCCGTAATTTAAAAGGGAATAATTCACACAATTATAATCGAATATTACCGAAACATCCCGAAATATACAATTTAATTTAATTTCTCAGTATTGCTTGTAACNACCTTAAGCATCAAGTCCATTGAATTTTCGAAAATAATCTACAGGGTGGTCGAAATTTCTACCTAAAACATAACATCGAGAAAACTGATGAACCACGATTTTTTCAAATGGAAACCATACACTATCCTATTATTTTTGGATACTACGAAAAAAAGATATCAAATTCATGAAATTCCTATACCTAAAATACACCCCTGGCAAAATATATCCGATTTTGGGAAATATTTGAAATGTTAATTATTCCAAGCAATACCTTGAGAACTAACAAATTTGGGTATAGATATTGTTATAAAAAGTGGGACTAAAATGTGCTGAGAAATTCAAAAATGTAATGAAATACATGGTGTTCTATTTGAAATAAGGAAGTTGCCCTCAACTTCTGGTATAACAGAAAGAGACCAGAAGTTGAAAATATTCAAGTTGAGAAAGTCATTTTATAAAACCCACTATCACAAAATTTCAAGTTATAATTTTGAATCGTTCTCCATATATTCTTAACGAACGCTAGTCGTGAAAGACCCTGTATCAAACGTCAAAGACAAAATTACAAAAAAATTTCAATGAAAAGTAATTTACAGTATTCCTTGCTCTATTGCGGTGCTGAATACATAGATCAAACAGCCACACTTTGAAATGACTGAATTTCCTCACATGACAGTGATTGCAGGCTACACCCTAAGAGGTGTGCACTCAGTGAACATGTCTATTGGGAAAGTCATGCAATAAGCTAATGAAAATAATGTTTCGAAGAGAATATTCTTGGAAATGGCATTCATCTCACAATCACAAAATTGTTTCAATAAAATTAATTCAAATAGATGAAAAATTGGGATATTCTAGATAACTCATTTGATGTTACTCAATCAATATAACTTTCCGTATTTCATTAAATTCCATAATAATACTAGAAAAAATTCAAATTGCATAATACTGATTTCTCACTCTATAAATCACTCCTTCAAAACACCTACAACTGTTGTTTGACTAAATTTGCTCTAGCAGCTTAGGCCAAGTGATCTCTTCTCCCGTATAATTCAAATGACATTCCCGATTTGTTTCTAACCTGTGTAGCGAAACGTGATTTCCACAGCGCCACTTCGTTATAGAACCCACAATACATTTCTATGTGCTCTAGGCAGGGCTACGATTAGCAGCTCGAGAAAGGTTTTTCAAGGCGAGTTTTTTTAGTTCCACATAAAAACGGCAACGGCTATTTCGATCGTGGTTACTGCAAAGATCAAACAAAAGAATAGAATATAGTTAAAGCCGGTCCTGACTACTCTGTTCATCACCAGTTTTTTATTTTCTTTCACACCAGAAGGAAAAAGCGGTTCAAGTTTTCACACCGATAGTTTTGATTTTAATTCTACCGACCTTAAGTTTTTAGATGAGATAAGTCCAGATTGTTGGATAATGCCCAAAGATATTATTCCAATTATGAAATAATGTTGAGCAGTGACGACCTCTTTGTTGAATACTCATAAGCTGTCGGTCTAGACAATTAATGTGGCAATTTTCTAGTATAATAGGTGTAATACTAATACATGTATCTCTTATTTTTTGTTTGAGATGGTGGATATCTGTACTTAGTGTTGGAAAAACTTTATCCTTTATGTATCCCCAGACAAAAAGGAGTAAGATCTGTGGATCGAGCTGGCCAGTTAGTTGGTCCATCGTTTGCGATCCATTTTCTTGGGAATATTGGATCTAAATGTTCCCTTACTATTGCTGCTATACGGGGAGGAGCGCCGTCCTGTTGAAAATATTTTATTTCATGGCGGATATTCAGTGGAAATTCATCTAAGTAGCCATCGAATTCATTCAATACAACATGAAGATACATTTCACTATTCAAATGATCATCGTAAAAGAAAGGGCCAAGGATGTTTGTTCCCACAATATATAAATGAATATTCATTAGTATTATTCCACCTGTAATAGATATTACTGGTAAACCAACCATTGTTGGTGAATTTTGATTCGTCCGTTCATATAATTTGTTTACAAATATTTCCAACTTCCCTATTTCTACGTCTTAACCATTTCGCAAATGGTACTCTCCTTCCGTAAGAACGCTGTACTAAAATGGGACCAGGAAGATGGTAAACTTCTTCAATATCGGGAAAAGTAACATTTATATTCGAAGACGTTCAGAAAATTATTTATTCATTTTCAGAAAATTATTATTTATATTGCCATATTTTGTTATAACATATAAATTGATAGGTTCATGGACGTTAAACGAAAGAATAACTCTGTACCAGAATTAGGGTTCGAAGTCATTTATTTTTATACGGTCGATCTTATTTATGTTCACCGTCGCGCCGCATTGACCAATATGAAAAATAGTTGTATGAAAGCCATACAGAAATATATCACTTTTTATGTAGTCACTTTTTCGAAAATTCAAGTAGTATTTGGGTATCAAGATTCCAGATCCAGTATAAATTCACCAAAGTATTTTTGGTAAATTACTACTCGGGTTATTGTTCTCACTTTTTCCAATAGTTTAACGGGCATACGTTTGAAATTCATTTATACATTCAGGACTATGAGAATCATACATTTTCTAGAGGTATCGAAAGATCCCTTGGAAATTCAGCTCATCTTGCGTCTCCATGTTGAATTTATTGCTATGAGAACGTAAGCATCAGTTTTTTCTACGAAGATTGATGTAACAGAATCAGACATAATAATGTTAGGGCACACATTTCCGCCAGCCGCGACGAGTGATTTTTTTGAATATTACGTTGGATAACGATATACCTCTGGACATAGTCACATTATTGGAATAGCAAATGCACCATGGAATAAACAATATTTTGAACTGGACAGTTGTACATATCTCAACAAGATTGAATGCTTTATGAAATTGAACTTTTTTTTTGGAGAGATTAGAAACTCAAACAACATAAGTAACTTTGGTAGCCTGGAACATCTAAGGCAAATTGGTGTAAGGCTGTCAATTTCAAAACTTTCCACCCTTAATATCTTCCTTCCAGTAACCAATATGAGGAATCGAAAAACAGGTCAATTTTATTGTCACGGGGGACACTTATGATGCACTGTTTGGAACCTTTGGTGTAGTAATTAATATTACTGGAATTTTTTCCCAACACCAAATCGTTATTTTTAATACCTCGGCACGTGTTTCAATCACCAAGTGATCATCTTCGAAGAGGAAGATCAAAACTGAGATAATCTTCCTCTTTGGTAACACCAAATCGTTATTTTTAACACCTCGACACGTGTTTCGATCACCAAGTGATCATCTTCAAAGAGGAAGATTATCTCAGTTTACTCTAGGAGGGGTAGATGTTACCATTAGAAATTTAAATGGGAAGGGGGTCAAGTAGCACATCATTTTGATTCGTGTTCAATTTTGCTTCCAATGGTACCCCGAATTTTAATTTTTTGAGAAGAATAGAAGTAGTTATTAGTACGCCTATACCGAGATACAAGGTTTTACCAGAACTGGTAAGAATATTAAGTGGTACCGTTGCAACCCTTCATTAAGGGGTAACATTAGCCATCAGCTTCAATTCATTTACTTCAAAAAGTAGTCTAATAGTAAAACGTAAGTAAACTTGTGTTTAGTAAATTCTGAATATTTAATTTTCATCACAGGAAGTGTACAGATAGTAGTCCTTTTTTGCTACTTCTGCTGTAAAAAGTTTCTGTTTTCACTCAAAAAATTGGTTCGCAAATCTGAACGATGCCGATGTGTTAGCATTGTGCATATAATTTGTACCTGTTGGGCTGTTGAGTGATTACTTTAGTAAGTGTATGAAAGTGTAAAAATGGTTTACATTCTTCAAGACAGAATTGAAATGATTGTTATTTTAGGGAGAAGTTGAAAAGTTCGCACGAAGGGCGACATGCCTTTTTAACGAAGGACATCCAAATTGTAATGTAGGTCACCGGTATGTGCTTGATTTCGTGAATGAGTTTCACGAAACTGATTCAATGACAAAAAAAAAGAAGTTTCAGAGTACTGAATGAAGCAGCTTAAATTTATGTTTTAGGAACATTTGTTGCAGAGTCCACGAACTCCTACGATCAGTATCAGAACAGACGGGAATGTCACGCGACTGTTAATAATAATAATAGTTTTATTTCCCACCACATATTACAGTTAAAAACCAGTCCTTTAATGAAGATATGATTAACAAAAAACAAAAAAGAAAAATGTTTCGACATATTTAATGGGGTATGAGAACAGCAGTGAGAAAAGGGCATATTGATTCAGATAGCATCAGAGACTGCTTCTGTTCTTCCATCACGACCTGAAGAGAAAGAGGAAGATAATTTTACAGCGTAAAGTTCAAAGAAAAAAGAGAAGGGAGAAAAAAAGGAGAGGAAAGAGGGAAAGCATTATTTGTAATCTAGTCATGACTTCACTGGGCGTCAAATAAATATTGTTTGAATTTAAAACGAAATGATGTTGGCGATAATTCTAAAAATGTTCTGTTTGAAAATATTGTTGAAACAAATTGCGACATTGCAAGAGAAAGAACGTCTGTATATTTCTTTTGTGAGTCTAGGAATAGTAAGCAGTGTTTGACGGCGAATGTTCAGATTATGAACGTCTGTCCTGTACTTTAATTTTTTATGAAGATAGGATGGTGTGCTCGATTTAAATATGCTGTGAAACATACACGCCATATGATGACGTCTCCTGTTGTACATATTGAGCCACTTCAATTGTTTAAGTTTTTCCGATATAGAAATTCGACTGAATTTAAGTATACCATATATAAGTCGAACACATGAATTTTGCATTCTCTGTATTCGTCGGGCATCTACTCCATTCAAGCAAGGACTGTATATCACATCGCACTGGTTAAAATATGAGAGTACCAAGGAGTCACAGAGCATTTTTTTTTACCTCCACTGATAGATACTGTCTTTGCGTATAAATCAGCTTAAGAGATGAATATGCATTCCTCAGTTTATTCGTAATATGTTCTGTGAAACGAACATATAAACTGTGTAAACGTTTGTTTCAGCGATGAGGGTTCATTTTTTCTGAATAGCAATGTTAACAGACAAAACTGTCGCTATTGGAGTGACAAAAACCCACATATATTTCGGGAAGGGCAAACATAAAACCCACAAAAATTTGATGTTTGGGCTGGTATTCTTAGAAATGCCATTATTGGTCCATTATTTCTGGAAGAAAACTTGACGGGCAATATGTACCTTGAAATGCTTGAAGAGACTATCGCTTCTTATATAATTCACGAGCTAGAAACTCAAATAGATGCAGGAGGTAATGAACTTTTGCTGGAGGAACTGTTACATTTCTAGCATGATGGTGCTACACCTCATTATTTTCTTCCCGTCCGACAGTGGTTAAACAAGAGATTCCCAGATATATGGATTGACAGAATGGGAACAGTTGAATGGCCTTCGAAATCACCTGATTCAACACCCTTAGATTTCTTTCTTTCGGGGAATCTTGAAACCGTTGCTTTTAGAATACAACCTTTTGATATTGAAGAACTTACAGTTTGTAAGATAAGCGTAAGTAGATTTTATGTTTGAAAAGTCATTCTCGCACATTAAATTTAATGCTTCAGTCTAATACCACTGATGAGATATATGGTAGGTAGAAACACTTTTGTTTGATCACGAATGATTTTTTTGAGGTTTTGGTAACAATATTATGAATTAGTTTTCGGACTATTAGAGTATATCTCTATATAGTTTTTTCGAACAAATTCTAGTGTTCTTTTTGCGAGTGTATTGCATCAAGATACGTCATGCTAACTTGATCACTGGTTATGATTCACGCGTATTTTTCTCATGATACAGATTATGGTTAAAATTAGAAAAGTGAAAGATAGGAGATAAATCACAATTTGTATTTATTAGGAGTAATGAGACCAATTCATCATAACATTGAACAAATATGGAATGATGACAGCATCATAAACTCCACGACTTGCCAAAGCGGTTTTCCAGATTGTGAAAATGACTTCAATATATACCGACGTCAACTCGAATATTTCCTAGTCAGGATTTGATTATGATGACATGCCAGTGTATAAAGTTTAAACATAACATAGCAGTTTAGCCGGATACTGAATATTCGGGCAACCTTGCAGCCGGATAGCCGGCGGAAAGTTGTCATTGAGTGCATCGCAAGAAGCACGTGTGCGTAGGTGGCGTGAACGACAGGGTGGTTCAATTCGGGCCTTTTTGTTGATAAGCGAAGTTAAAAATTGTTTCCTTCATTAACTCATTGTATTGATTTGCATCTATCTTTCAGCACCTACAGCAAGAGAAAGCATTTTTTACTCAAGCTGGTCTCATTTACGAAGAGAAGCGAATCCGCTTGCTACCTCTTAATGAAGAGAGTATTTATTTACCATTTACCCCTAGTGCATTTTCTGAGTTGTAGAATTATTGGTCATACATTGTTTTTTTTTTCAGTGATACTAAATAAATGAAACAATTGATTACCTAAAAATATTTTTTTCAAATCCGGTATTCGGCCGGAAAGGCGCCAATTTACCGGTATTCGGCAGGATAGTATTTAGGCTCTCGGATAGGCCGAATACCGGATAGTTACCGGATATCTGTTTATACTGAGAGATGAAACAAAATGAAACTATATCAAAACCATTTTTCAGATTTTCTGGCCGTAGTTTGCATATCGTTATGGCTCATGTTTCGTCTAGAACTGTGGTAGATATTATCGAATATTTGTGGATCACGACCAATAAACTGGGAAAATAGCTTCGACATACCAATTCATAGGTGTAGTTGAAATGTCATAATGATTCAGTTAAGTAAGGAAGAACACTCACGCCAAAGGCATGTGCTTGAAGTTCACGTTTAATGAAAAAATATTTTCACATAATTTTCACTATGACAAGATCGATGACACGAAATGACAATAATGATATTTTACATTTGGACTTGTAAGAGTCTCACGGTATTATTTGTCATGGCGCTCCGGAAATATTTCAATGAATGATTCTAATTGTGTAGAGCCATTCAATGTACCAAATATCTGACAACAACGATCAAAGTACATTTTCTTCACTATTCTCTTCAATAGACAGGATGAATTATAAAAACGTGACCGCTTCAATTATTCCAGTCCAGCTCTGATTGATTCCCAACATGTAATGCTAGAACTTTGAATTATTGATGGATTCCATGGTGAATACAAACCGAATGTTGGTATTGTGTCTATTATGAAAGATATATCAAACTTGGTTGGAAATGGTTCATAAATACAAATCTGCTAGGCATCCTAATCGATTGTGGAAAGCGTCAAAGAAAATTCAAAAACCTGTTGACGTACCCGGGCTCAACTGGCATGAAAGCTCGAAGCAATAAATCAAAGACCGCTACGCCGACGCCTTCACCGCAACATGTCGTCGGTTCGCACCGCACATATCGCGCCGCACAATGAACTATCATTTTCCTTCGATGGCATCGCGCAACTCCACGTGTTATTCACCAGATGTCTCTGGGGGAGTGACGACAGGACTGCGGTACAGGGTGGGTCTTAACAGCAGTAAAAGATGCATTTTCCTTGAGGTTTTTCGTCTTGGGTTTCACTCATTCACATATTTTTAAAACGAATAACATAATTTTTAGTGGCAGATAATAGAGTTTGAGAAGCACATTTATTATCATTTTGTAAACTCGGAAAGAACAATTGAAAACATTTTATGGGAAAGAAAGGTTTCGCTTTGTGCTTTTTAACCTTTGAAAGATTCCCACATTTTCTTGTATAAAGATGGAGGAGTAAAAAGCCAAAATCTTGCTTTCCCAAAAGTTGACCTCCTCTAAAAAGATACCCCTTTCAATTTAGATTAACATCTATTAGCGCGAAATGAAATTGAATACTTCTGCAAACCATACATGATGGAAAAAACAGCTATCAACATTCTACAGTAAATTTGCTAATATGCACTAAATGGAAATGTTATTTGTTTTCGCCTGCAGACTTTTTTAAACTCTCTGAGGTTGGCTTGATATATAACCCAGTCCTCTTCGAGTCTTGTACGTTTTGCTTTGTTAAAGGTCGTTCTCGATGTCCTCCTGAGGTGTTCCAATTCAGGGCACCACCATGTGTTGGTTGTGCCATGCGTTTGAACCATCCTCATTGGACAGGATTCCTTATAGGCAGATTTTGATCTATGTGAAATACTTTCACATAACAATTCAATGTTGATAATCTTTTCTTTACCAAAGATGTCATTGATATAAAGGAGCAAGAATGGAAAAACTTGTTTTTCTGAAGAATATATAAGAAAAGCATGTAACGACTTCGATGACTATAAAAATATTGACAGTCAAGCAATATTTTGAAATTTAGTAAAATTAGTTGATTTAGTGTCAGTAAAACCCCAATCAAATGACACTTTTTCTGTGTTCAGTGACGTGAATTGTACAAACAGAAATCGTTTCCAAAACTAAAACTCTCAGTGTCATTAGAGATATTTTAAATGTGGTTATAAGTAGGAATAATTTTTATATCAAAGAACACCTCACCTGATCAACCTTTGTTTTATTCATAACCTAAAAAACACATATGAGAACCTCAAAATTGGTGGAAAAAATCGTTCCATGAAAAATATATGGCAGAAACATTCCTGATCGTACAAAAAATACGAGTGAGAGGTTGCAAATACGGTTTTACTTCTATTGTATAGCTTAACTTCTACGACTTGCTCTGGTATCTTCCCTATTTTCTAATTATTGATTAAAAAAAGATAGTGTATTGTTGATTGTCAAAAATTTGTTTTGGAATGAAGTTGTTATTGTATAGGCATCATTTTTTATCTCATTTGAATATGTAGGTGATTATTAAAAGTTGGCTGACCTAGACAAGTGTACTTTTTAATTAATTCACTTTACAGCAGCGAGACGATTCGAAGCATTATCTTGCTCATCTTGTGGCAAAAACGGAGGTCAACGTGAACAATACTTAGTATATATTCGAAAATTTTATGAAGAATCTAAACGAAATCCACTAACTTCGAGAATAATACAGGTTTTCTGATCAATGACTTATGAATTTCAAAAATATAATTTCCGTTGAGAATTGAAATTGATACGATTAACAAAACACGGTGTTGAGATAGAGCAAACAATTCCAATGAGTTTCTTCTGCTGTTTGAAAGTATGCGACAAATATTTCGTATACACATCAACGAATAATGTCGTATTTTTTTACGCGACACATGAAAGTGTCTTTGGGCGAAGAATTGTTCCAAAACAAAAGCCGGAAACTGTATGTTTTGACGATTCGCAGTTCAGCACTAACAATGATTTGTGATTACTGCTGGCATGAATAAATGCATTAATCTATTTTAAGATTCATTACACAAACCGATGAATTTCCTGTTGCCCGTTCTTGTTGGTGATATTTGGCAATTCTCAGGTGCGTAAATCAGCACAATGATAATTATTCTCAGCACATATTTATTAATGAGACCGCTCTCAATTAAGGAGAAAACATAATAATTAAACAATATGAATCTACTTCCCACTACGATTCTTGGTCACTTTGTTTTGCAAGTTGTGCAGGTGTTTCAATTTGCGGGATTATGAACGAAGTAACATTCACCGAGACAGTTGTCGAAACGTTGTAGAAAATCGCAAATTTCAAAATTATCTTTTTCTTTGGTTTTGTCTTCGTACTGAGTTCAACAAGTAAAGAGTTTGGAGAAGTGCAAGCCAAAATGCTTCTATAAAACTGATTTCTATTTGAGATGTAGTCTTTTCGAATCAAGAAATCTATTATTGGTGAACTTGGTCTGTAGATGGTTTTCAAAAGATGTCTGTGTAGAATCGATTCATATTGATATTGGAAATGATATAACCAAAATTATAAAGGAGACAAGTCAAAAATATCCGAATTGAAATTTTATATATGTAATCACAAGTATTATTAAAGACAACATATTTTGCAAAATTATCAAATATGTTTTCAGAAGTAGTTAATTTGATTTTATTCGCATGAAAAAATTCACTTCAATAAATTTTAGCTTCAATTAATACTTTCAGGTAACAATTGAAGGTGAATATAAAAAATAGTTCCGTTTAAAACATGTAATCGTCAATGAATTGGACTTTTTCCCATAATTTTTCATTACAGAGATACATGAATTTCATAAGTTCGGACTTCCATTGTCTAATATTATAGCTAGCGTAGAGATATGCAACACATGGAAACTCATAATCAAGTGAAAAATGGCCAACTCCCGCCAAACGGTCATCTCTCCCGCTAAGCGGAAAGAGGACCGAAGAGATAAGTGAAAGTACTCGATTGACCCATAAATAGTCATCTCACGGAGGAATTAGTCCAGTCATTACCGGAAGACGATTGTGGATACTAAAAATCGAAACGTCGTGAACTAACTTGGCTTGGAATCTCTTAATTTTTTATTTTTTGTTTAATTGTTCTATTTTTTACTTTTAGTTTATTTCACTGTGACTTCAATTCAGGGTTTTTTTGCCTAATATAATTGTTAATGTAATATTATATTCGGATTCCGTGAAGAATAAATTTAGGTTCATATGGGTATATACGGAGTAGTTTAGAAGTGTTGCTAAAAATAATTTTAAAATGGTCAAATATATGCAGACACGTTTCAAAACATGAAGATGTATGTTTACAATTGTTAATCAACTTTTTCAGAAAAAAAGTATTATTGCTACCACAAAATGAGTTTTCCATTTCATCGTATGTCATATTTACGAGAATTTAGTTGAGTGCGATGTATGGGCAGGAAGATAGTCAGGGAAGGGTTTCATGAAGGTATATATGTTTAGTTACACTTGATCCGTGCTTGTTTTAAATTTTCTGAGATTGTCCAGTGAATATTTCATAAGTATGTTTTTTACATATACAGACGTGGAAAATAAATATTGGAACATAGGAATACCAATGCATTATGGACGGGGTACGCGATAGCAATCGACCAGTTCAAAATCAGATATTCGTTCACGACGGAATATCATCTATTTAATTGAACCACTCTACATATGTCCACTAGATTATTCTAGCATGGCCACAGTAGAAAGTTTATAAAGACCTAGTAAAATCACTTTCCCCACTTTTTGGTATTAATTTACAGAGCGCATGATCGAATCATGGTAGGATGTTTTTGGATGCGTCGTGAAATTTCTTGATAATCGGCGACGTTTGCATGCCTAAAATTTTTCATGTAATTCACCGCTTTTGGCAGCGTTTATAAATATAATTTTCTTCTTTCGTGCATATTACCTCAATATTTATAGTTTAAGTATTATAATTGAGCTTTGACTCATTCGTTATTCTTAACATATTATTTTCTGTATGCAATATTATGCCACATACAAGGTTTGCAACATCTAGAACCACTCATGTTATGTAGCCTTATGAATAACGCATTGTACTTCTAATCTCATAAATATGTCATAGGTTACTTAGATGAGTACCCTAAACGGTGTAATGCTTTTACGTTAATAATTTAACGCACTTTTCCTTTTTATATATAAACTCTGATATTCTCAAGATTAGTCAGTTAGTAAGTTGACTCCATTTATTGTGCAGCCGAAGGCTCTGTCCTGAAGCTCATTGAATAAATGGGAAATCGTTTCGAAACGATAGTTGTCGCCGACCGATGTTTCACCCATTTCTAGTCCTCATGTAGCCTGTTATGGCGAACACCTGTCTTATCAACAACTCCCCTTTCTAATGCCATAACTCTTTTATTATGGCCTAAAATTTTTCAACCTTCCAACCTCCTTCCCGAAAACCTGAATACTATAAATAGTATAAGAAAATTCAAAACTGGTCTCCTTCCAACAACTCACTAAAACCATTAGAATTGTACAGCCCTCCGATCTCATTCATCGTATTTATTAAGCATATCCATTTCATGTATTTGAGATGTACATGATTTATAATCCTGCTGAATAGATGGGAAAGCACAATACAGGTATATTTCATACCTAGGTGTAACCCATACATTCAGCTAGATAATTCTGATGTCATATTATATCATTTGAAATATTTGATGTACAAGTATGTTATTGAATGAATGAATAAATTACTGGAAATTACTGAATAACACAAAGTTATTCCAATATTTCAATAAAATTTATCATCATCTTCAAGGAAAAGCTACAAAATTCGTATAATGATATTATTGTATGATCATATTGAATTATTTCAAAAAGGGCTCAACTTACTGTTAGTGAGGATGGCTGTGTCGAAAAGAATGTTACATTCCAACAATTGAAACATGTCGATACAATAAAACAAGTCACTACATTAAAAAAGGTTGACTCCTCACTGAATATAAAGAAGATTATTGTTTTAAAATTTACTAAAATCGTTTGTTTTAAAATTATGGATTAACGGTAAAAGCCATGTGGTTAAGAAACAAAGGTACAGACAACAAACAATTGACAATGACAGCTGTTAAATTCGGAAAAAATTTGGATTAAAAAATTTGCTGGAAACTAGGAAATGTGCCTCAAGAGAAAGATCATAATCAAAACATTTAATAAAAATGTGTCTTTTTTCTTCTTTGAATTGTTCTTTCACAATTGCAAATGTGTTTTGTTTTAATTAGGTTTCTGTTACAATATAATGAACAATACAAGAAACGTTTTCAAATAGCTAGATTCGAGAATTCCTATGGATATTATGATTTGCAAATCGAAATAAATATGATATTTGATAATTTTCCTCTTCTGAATATTTGAAATTTCTGCCACGGTTCCATTAAGTTCTGTGTGATATTAAAGGCAAAAAAAATTATCTGGAACTGAAAATCTTTTATTTATACCTATATCACAAAAATAAATAGAAAACAATCATAAAATCTTCCAAATGAACAATAAACGTTATTGCATGAATAATATCTGATATGTTTTATTTAATAATTCTTGCCTAGGTATCCATGTGAAACAATGGTCATTTCCTAGCAAACCTTTACAAAACATAAGACTTTCACACGTTTCCCTTCGTAAACAGTTTCTATATTTTCATTTGATCAAATTTAAATCAGAAAAATTTTTCATGACAGCTGTCATGTTTGACTATGTTAAAACTATGGAACAAAAGAGAACTGTTATGGAGCAAGTGTGATCAAAGACATCTGCTGTTATATAAGCGAGTCAATGATAAAACCCAATATCAAATATGTCCAATTCAAAATTAATTAATTGACAACTTTCTTATTAGTTTTGAGCAAAACAAGTGAAGAAGTCTTATTGATTAAAAGTGAAACCCTGCCATTGGGAGGTTGAAACTTTATTTGAAAATATTCAAAATCTTATGAATGATAATAATGAAAATCCAGAATTATTTCTGGTTCAAAAATCATGTGAATGTTCAACAATATCTAGTAGGAAGGATTATATTTCACTGAGGTGATCAATGTCTGATTTTTTATTAAGGCATTTATTTGATTGTAATATAAATGACATTTCCAAAACAATCTTTTATATGTATTTCTTTCAAATGATAAGATTTTAGTTGAATTATAGTCCATTTTATGACTTCCTCGGGATGTAATCTACTATCTATTAGATCTCTTTTATATGAACTGATTCTATCTTCGAGTAGTTTTGACGTTTGATCAATATATTCACTACTACAATTTGAATTGTAGTAGTTCACCAGTGGTACTGGTGAAAGAGCAATAAGTATTTTTCTGTATTCAGTTGAGAATAACCACCTGCGAACATGTATGTTTCAACCCAAAATTTCATTTGTCTAATGTGGTCGCAGAGAAAAAAATTACGAGTTTTTTGTACTTTATAACAGTGGTAACTTTTCCAAAATAATCCATACTCACAGTAATTCATGCGTAATTTGTCAGCTCGTACACAGTTTGCTGGTTTCAATAGCAGTACATACTGTTTTTTCCCTATTTTGACTGTTTTGAATTATTTATTGGCTTTATACGTGGTTCATCTGGATTTTGACACTTTTGAACTCATCCACATTTTTAGAACTTTCCAATAATTCGACAAGTGGTGGTCTGTGACGAAATTAACCTATTTTCAAATGCAACAATAAATAGATATTGTATATCGAATCAAGTAACCACCAGAATACAACTTTGAAATTTGTAACTATACTTTCTTTGTAAACGTGAATATTTTAGAGTCCACAATAAATTATTTTATTTCCAACTGCTGACTGACTGCTATCTAACGTATCAGTTGCTCGAGTTGGACAGTTCAGGAAGGGGAACGGTGGCTCATTCAAATAGTTGATCTATAATTTTTAACTGGTCGACTGCTATCGTGGTCGACCCCGTCCAGAATTCATTGCTATTCGTATGTTCCGATATTCATTTTTCATATCTGTATATCAAATACAAAATGAAATAAACAAGTAATTTTTTTCGTAAAATGTGGAAATAATGAAAGTTTTATATTCTCTGAAAATTAAACAACTACAAAATCGTGGAATGCAGATTCCCTGAAATCTTGACTCTTAGTACCAGAAGAGTAACTGCATTCTTTGTTTACTGTTATCAACAGAAAAAAAATACTAATTCACCCGGTATATTTCAGAGCACTTACCTCTAGGAGCACTTCTTTCGGGAATTGATCCCTTTCCGCCGTAGAATTTCTTCTGTTTCTTTGTCCATGGCCGCCTCTTCTTTCTAGAGAACTCTGCCTGGAGACGCCGTCGTGAGTGATGGCTGTGACGACGGCGTGGGGAGGGGAAGGCGGAGGTGGCACTTCGTCTTCCGCATATCGGGATTTCTGAAACAATAGGAAATTGAATAGGTTACTCTTTTCTTTGACATCGAGTAATTGTGACACAACGAAATGAGCTATAACTTTATTCATCGATAATGAGGGTCAGGTGTCGGCAAAGAGAAGCAATATTGGAAGCCCGTAAAATAACAAAAATGATAGCGATGGCCCTTTGTATGAACATATTCAATTTTGTGCGGCAAATCCTATATTGGTGAAAGTAAGAGGCCATTGAATGTCCACATTGCCTAGCACAAGAAAAACACACAGCGAGGAGAAACCAGCTAACTGGAAATAGCAGAACATATCTGAACTCAACACAACATCAAGTAGTCCTAGGCTGAGATCATCCACTGGGAGGAACACTGATTTGACAGGAAGTTCAAAGAAGCTGCATATACAGTGTGTCTCACTTCTCATGGAAACACCCCCGTATCTTCCTTAATATTCGAGGTAGAACGATGAAACTCCCAGGACTGATGGAAATGCTCAAAATGCACCTACCACGTGAATGGGATTGGTCATAGTGATATACACTGTCCGCCACTCGCGATGGAACACCCCATTTTTACGGTAAAACATATAAGGGGGCAGAATAGGCTCAAAGTTCCTTCAGATTCGTGATCAGGACTACCAACTTACTACGAATACACTTTTTTCCTGAAAATTGATTGTTTTGTTTTTTAATTGAAAATGTCATTTTGAAAGTAGTACTTCGAAAGAATTTTGAACTACATAACATTTTTCGCCACAAAATCTGCTTGTTTTTTTTCAAATAATGGGAAAATGAGAATATGAAGTAGTATTAACCATCCTGAAACCTCACTGATTACATGTTTCTGTTCCTATTACAAAATTACTATTTTCTCTCTTATTGAGAAGGAATAACTTGCATGACAACAAAATAAAAAATAAATTATTTATGTGAAAACAAAAATCGAGTTTCTCTTAAACAATTTCGTTCATGTTTTGATGTCAAAACCAACACTTCAATTATTACGGAAGATACGGGGGTGTTTCCATGAGAAGTGAAACAAATTCGGATTTTTCAGGACTAAATTTTATTCAGGAAAAAAGTGAATCGTAGTAAGTTAGTAGTCCTGATCACGAATCTGAAGGAANCTGGAGATTAGAAAAACCATATACTAACTATAAAACTCTCTATCCGCCCGGTAAAATATAAATATTGATAGTTTTAAAGTTAGGAATTAGTTTTTTTCATCTTTTGAAGACGCGAACTTTCACAAATTCGTGATTAGCGAACGGATAGGATTATGAGACAAAATATTCAGTTGTTGGATTGAAATAACACAGTATTCAGTCTGATCTGAACGAACAGGAAAAACTATTCGTATTTCGGATGTATTTCTATTACGTCGTTGCTGAGTAAAAGCTGTGAAATAAGGTGAATAAATATCTAATCAATGATTTTGTGGTCTGCACAACATCGATTATGTTTTCACATTTCCCATAACTCGGATTCGTGAGACGGGAAATTCAAGAAAACAACGTTCGCATAAGAGAAATCGCTGGTGCATTCATTCACCCCAGTTTATTGATCAGAACATAGAGACCTCTAATTGGACGCATGATTTCCTTCAATAAAATCATTGAGTATAAACGATCACCTTCGTTAAAGTATAGATGACCGATAACGATTTTACCATCCTTGGGCTAAATTCCAAAATACGAATAAATATTGAATTATATTATAAATTGAAGTTCCGGTGTCTCAAAAACGGACTCAAACACGGACTTTCACTATACGGTTTTCACCACTATAGACGAAGTGATTTGAAAGGTTCATATGTATAATATAACAGTATGTTTCGTGATATGGTTGAAATATAACGATGTTTTTCGTAGTGTCGCAGTAATTTCTTTATTTATTTCGGACGTTCCCAGGGACTTACTAAAATAGCTGATGACGAATTCTTCATTCTCTTGTAACTGGGAAAGAACTGCTCCTATTCCATGTTAGGATGCATCCGTGTCTAGTATAAACAAGCCCTCTTCCTTTGGGTATGCCAGTATCGGGGCCTTGGTCAAATGACTTTTCGGGGTAGCAAATGCTTGCTGGCAGTCTGGGGACCTTTCCGTCAAGCTATGCAGTGGTCTAGCAGTTCTCCACGAAACACCGGTAACAGCTACAGAGTCGAAGGAAACCTCTTACGTCGTGATTTTTGGTGTTGGCCATTTTTGCACTACTTTGATTTTCTCTGGATCTGTGTCAACCCTCTTTGAAACCACAAGGTGTTCAAAAAATCACCTTTTTCTAGAAGATGCAGCGATTTTTGGAATTGTTGTGCAAATAAGCATTCCGCAGCCTCGTGAAAACGCTCCTTAAGTTTAACAGGCGATCGTCAGAACTTTTTTCGGTGACTATAATGTCATCTAGATAGACCAAGCATATATGTTCCAGGAAAGTTATCTCAACACCAACCCCATCAAGCGTTCAAATGTTGCGGGTACATTGCATAATCCGATTGGCATGAACTTGAACTGGTATAATACATTGCCACCGGAAAAGGCAGTCTTCCCTTTATCATCGTGGTGAAGTGCCACCTGCTAATATACGCTTTTCAGATCTAATGTTGAGAACAATTTTCATACAGCCAAGACGTTCAGAGTGTTATCTATTCTGGGAACAGGGAAACTGCCCCATCTGGTGACATCATTGAGCCTCCTGTAGTTTACGCAGAATCTCGTCGATTCATCTTTCTCAGTCACCGACACAAGAAGTGACGACCAGGGGCTTATTGATTCCTTGATAACTCCTTCCTTCAATGTGTCCTTAACGATGGATAAAGCTTCGTCCTGCTTCTATTCCATTCCATGTTAAAATTGTGGTAGGGAATATATTGGTCTAACGTCAAGATTACTCAAAGACAGAGTCAGTTCACATAGAAGTGATAGTAGATTACATCCTGAGAGATGTGCTCTCAGTAATCATGTCTCCAAAGAAGGCCATAAAACGGACAACTATGCCTTCCTATTAGACATTGACAAAAATTTACATAATTTCCAAACCAATAATAATTCTGGTTTTTCATTAATATAATTCATAACATTTTAAATAGTTTCTTTTTGAACAAACTCCCAACCTCCCTATGGCAGGGTTTGACTTTCATTTAACAACACCTCATCACTTGTTTTCCTCAAGAATAATGAGGGTGTTGTCAATTAATTAACATATTTGTTTTTTGGGTTTTTTCATTGAGTTACTTTTAGAAAAGCAGATGTTTCTAATCACACATGCACCATAATAGTTCTCTTCTGTTCCATAGTTTTATCATCGACAAACTAACACACTTTTTCAAACTGAATCACATGATAACTGTCATTGTCAATTGCTTTTTCTCTCTCTCTTTGGTCTTCAACCACATGGTTTTTACCGTTAATCCATAATTTTAAAACAAATAACGATTTTTAGTAAATTTTAATACAATATTCTTTTTTGTATCCAGTGAGGAGACAACCTCTTTGAATGTAGTGACTTGTTTATTGTATTGACATGTTTCAAGAGAAAAGAATTATTCTTGGTGTCCCCAAGGCTCCATATTGGAACCGTTGATTTTCTAATGTTACATAAACGACTTGCCAAATCATATATGCCAAATATATATTATAGCTGTGGATGCTGAGTCATATGCAGATCTGACTAATGAATTCAAATAATTGTGCCGTAAGAATTCATTAGTTGTTAATGACGACAAAACTATCTGTTTACAATTATCCACCAGATTCGAAATTGCCAATGTTCGTGAAGTATTTCGAAGGAACATTAGGTTTTCACAAAGCACAAAGATTTTAGGAATTCACCTCGATAGTGACGTGAGCTGGAATACTGACTGAATCATTTTGATGTGTTGATGTGTTTTCCGATCACTTATAAGTTCCTCAAACTTTGTTGAATTCGGTCTTGTTTTGAAGTTCGTTGGAGTGGTTCCAGAAATTTCTCGATATAATGCACATATTCATGGAAAATCCAGTTTATAATATGGTTTGTAGTGCATACATTGAACCTCATATGCTAATTTCCAGATAGTTTATATTTCGAATCGCGATGAAACTGTTTTTGATAGAGTCATCTGAAATAATTACTCGTATGTGAGGATTGATATTGCAACTTGAGTTAAATTAGATTATTCAAACATACTCGGAGGGACTTTGAAAAAAATCATTCGTTCATTAGTAATGATAACATTCATAATGATTTATTTCATTGAATGAATTTGATCACAACGATAAAAAAAAGGTTTATTTTCATTATTCGATGCGTTCTCCTCTTGAAATTGATTATGTATATAAATGAACTATCATAATCTATAGTGATATAACATATAAGCTACAATTTATAAAAATTTTGCGTAATTTTGGTCATAATCTGTTTTTAAATCTGTTTTCCCGTTAATCAGCTGTCGCCCCCATACGAACGACAACTGTCAAAAGTTGAGAAACTTGTGCGAGCTAAGGACTAACGAGGTCTTACCTTTCAACGTGTGATTCTTAACACGGTTCCGGAATCATCCCAGATTCAACCAGATAAATTCTCTCGAGAAACATATCTGGTCGAGGCGGGAATCGAACCCACGNATAATTGTTGATTATGAAACCAAACTGAAAAATGAAGCATTCGTTATCCAACACTGTTTGAACCTAGCGCAGTTCAAACCTATTATAAGTCACAAAAGCCTTGAAGAAAAATCTGAATATGAGTTATCGTGGACATATCCTCTCACAAAACCCTTCTATGGGATCGACCGCAAAGTCCAATCTTCATCATCATAGGAATACATGGCACCAAGGCCGTGAGTTACAAAGCCAATCTTCGACTTCGATATCCGAATGAAAAATTGCCTTTTGTCGTTCTCTACATCTCCAACCAAAAGGCACTAAGTTGAACCTGTTGCCCAAAATGAAGCAATCTTGATAGAACATCACACAGCGTTGTTTCGGTCAGATTTCTCATCAGCCAATGCCATCATAGATGTTGCCTCCACAGGAAGAGTTTAGGTTATGATACGTCCAAAGTCAGTGTGTATATTTGACCTGCCACTACAAACCCATAAGGGTTTATTGTGGCTCGCACCTATTCAAACTTGACCAAATAAATACTGATTCTTGATGGAGCCGAATAACTTATTTGGTGAATGATCTTTCAGGTCAGATGACGACAGTGAATCCTTGCCAAACTCTGAAAAGTTGATGCGTTCTGCAGCGAAGCAGGCACAAAGTTTGTGATCTGGTGATTCATCAGTTTCAACAAACTACGAAGGATGTATAAATGCCTTGGAATGAACCAATCCTCACTCTGCTTGCAACTCAGGTGTTCAGTGGTTTTTTGAAACCGCTTGCTGCGCACAACATTGCAAGGAATTCAGCAGCTTCGTTACCTAGCAGACCAGTGAGGGCAAGAATCCAGAGTAGAGACAATTTGCTGTTTTTCTATTGAGGAGAGTTTTTTGGCAGTTCATTTCCAACTCAGAAGTTGCTCGCTGGGAAGAACGAGTGCTTCCAAGGCCAATCGCAATGTATCTTGGCAGGCTAATTTTCGTCCTGGGTTTGCGACTCAATATACCTGTACCAAAATTCAAAAGATTTGCTGATTCATCACTGAACTAACAGCTATATATTCTCAATATTTCCTTCTCCCGGAGGATCCAAGCCTCTCTACTTGGTATTAGGACTGTATGAGGCATCTGATAAATTGGTTTATGTTTTCGCGGCCGACATTTTCAGTATTACTATCTCCATTCGGGTTTGATGGCCGCTGTAGTTTGGAACTGTATCCTAACGATTCGCAAGCACGGGTGGCTGGCTTCTTCAGAGGTTTATTCATCTTGATGATTCACCGATGACTGGTGATTTCACCAGTCATCGCAGTTCCAAACTACGACGGCCATCAAACCCGAATTGAGATTGTAACACTGTATGAGGCAGTTTGTAGTTGACATTCATGTACACCACAGAGCTTCATCTGAGCCAATTGCTGTGAAGCTTCACGTCACTCGGTTTTCCAAAAATTTTCCCAATCACCAGAGAAGCAATACTCTTCTCGACATGCGTATCACCAACCAAATTGGTGTGTTCTGGAGATTAGAAAAACCATATACTAACTATAAAACTCTCTATCCGCCCGGTAAAATATAAATATTGATAGTTTTAAAGTTAGGAATTAGTTTTTTTCATCTTTTGAAGACGCGAACTTTCACAAATTCGTGATTAGCGAACGGATAGGATTATGAGACAAAATATTCAGTTGTTGGATTGAAATAACACAGTATTCAGTCTGATCTGAACGAATAGGAAAAACTATTCGCATTTCGGATGTATTTCTATTACGTCGTTGCTGAGTAAAAGCTGTGAAATAAGGTGAATAAATATCTAATCAATGATTTTGTGGTCTGCACAACATCGATTATGTTTTCACATTTCCCATAACTCGGATTCGTGAGACGGGAAATTCAAGAAAACAACGTTCGCATAAGAGAAATCGCTGGTGCATTCATTCACCCCAGTTTATTGATCAGAACATAGAGACCTCTAATTGGACGCATGATTTCCTTCAATAAAATCATTGAGTATAAACGATCACCTTCGTTAAAGTATAGATGACCGATAACGATTTTACCATCCTTGGGCTAAATTCCAAAATACGAATAAATATTGAATTATATTATAAATTGAAGTTCCGGTGTCTCAAAAACGGACTCAAACACGGACTTTCACAGAACTACAGATAAATCCTTAAGGTGCCCTCAGAGCGGTGCCTGTGCGAAAGTAGCGTCCCACAATGAGCTGGAATATTCCAGTATATTCTCTGGAACGTTCCAGTTCAGTCCGATCTCAAATAATCCAGTATGTTCTCTTGATCGCTATGAACCAGCCCGAAACAATTTCGGAAGTTCCAGATCAGTGACGAAAAATCCATCACATTCCAGAATATTTCAGGATGTTCTGGAATGTTGTGAAATGCTTTCGAACGCTCTCGATCGTTCTGGGGTTTTCTAGAACTTTATAGATGGCGAAACTTCCAACCCATGAATATTCAAAAATACGTAAATCAGGAAAAAATGAAGACTTCTTTCATGGACAAACTCATGTGCTGGACCGGAAAAAAACAGACATATATGTTTTGCTCCCTGAGGAAAGCTTGGGTCGTAAGTATCATGTTGAAACTTCATCGCTGACACAGATATGACATTTTCGTCAGGAGACATGCCATCGCCTCTATTTTCTCACCTCGGCATTTAAAGGACCATTGACTCAGTCTAGCACCACTGATGAAACGTACGACGGAACGAAATAACGGTTGTAAACGCAGACCCTGATGACAGAAATAGTCGATTCAAATAACTTTTGCAGGATAATGCCCTCGAATTCGTCAACATTTGGAGATCCAAATGGGTGATATTGGAACGAAGTATTACCTCGATGGCAATTTCACACTACTTATATCTCTATTATGTTTATTAATTTCGAAGGTAAGAACAAATCTTATAACATAACACAATGTGTTTTGGATTCCAATGAGGCTAGTAAAATATGTAATATCACTGGTTAGGTATTCTCTTATACGGTATAACGAAAAGAAGCAACTGACAATCAATGAACATTTTTCTAGAATATCCATTATAGACTGTGTGTAATGAAAGTATCTAGAGCGTTAATGTCCAAATGGAGCAATCATACTTTCGTCAATCCAACATCTCTCAATGTACCATTATTTCTATGGGATTATGATGATGGCAACTGAAACAATTCTCTTCACATATAGTCAGTGGGTATATTTGAAGACTGGCTATAAATCGGCAGTTGTATCTCCAACAGCATATGCAGAAATTACTTCTATGAAGAATACTACACTGTCACCTGTCGGATATAATCTAACGCCCTTCGTGGTATTAGCCAGAGGAGTAGTTGTTTTTTGATAGATGTCAGTCCATTAACCTACAGTGTAGGGAGTTGAGACTGGCCTGAACGAATTGTTCTTTCAGATGATTTGATTAAAACGATTCTGACAAAAGTTTAATAGAAATGTCGATTCTGCAACATAATTTACTTAGGTTTTAGTTGCCAATTTGTAGCATTGGCTATTAAAATTCTTGTGAGTTCCCGGATATCATTACCATACAATTAGAAATCAATACCTAGGTAATACGACAGATAATGCAACAAAATATTTTTTCCAATTCAAGCAAAAGTATATATTTCATCAAATTCTCGAGCAAACTCACTTTTTGAAACAAATAATTAATCATTCAAGTTACACTCCATTGTGAGATTTTTACTAGACAGTTCACAAAACTGAAACACGTGTTTTATTATATAAGGCGTGTTCATTCATTGAATTAATCTGAAGAAGCTATTGTATAGTGAAACAAGTGTTGCGGTTTTGTGAACTGTTCACTGAAAATCTCACAATCAATTATTGATTATCGTCCAATTGAGTATCGGCCAATTCTATAAGGTATTAACTTGCTTTCATTTGTCTCGAGACTATTGAAATTTATAAATTTCACTCGTATCACTGACAAAATCAACTCGTTGAAATGTTTTTTTTGGTAAATCGTTTCAAATATGAACCATCCTACATTTTAAGTATGATTTAAGGAGTGCAGACAAATGGAGAAACGAGCATACTTGAATATATTGTGTTGCAAATACTACAGTAAGATTCGAGATTCTTCTCCTTGTAATAGATATTCATCAGTCTTTTAGATAAAGAATCAGTCAATTGAAAAGGTATGAATAAGATTCATCAGAATCAGTCCTGCGATAGAATACAATACTGCTTATGAACGTACCTGATACACAAGTATCAAAATAATAAATGATACCAAAAATTTTAACGATAATTGAAAAAAAAAAAATGGCGGCTAGAAAACAATGTATATGATCTAGATGCAGAACTGGTTTCTTACACCTCGGGCACATGATGTATATACTCCTTCTTTGGATAATTTGTGTTAGCTAGGTAAATAGCCTACAACTTTTTTTAATTTTGTGAATTCTTCTCTTCGGCCTGAATAGGTAGCAAGTCATGAAGATTTGATTTGATGGAATAAGAACGATCAAATTAATTGACAGCTTCGAATGTTGAATTTGTGAAAATAAGTATCTACTGCATATTCATCTTCATTTTCTTGTATTTTTAATATATGGAAAAATCTCAACTAGTTTACTTTGTAGTACACGTTCAAGAGGTAGCAAAAACGTATGTGATTTTCTAGAACTTCAACTAGCGTTTCTTAATATGACTGATAACCAGTCCGTGCGAAGCTTATTGTTAATTCATCTTGAAAAAGAACTTCTAACGAGTGATAATCAATTGTATTGCCAAATATGCTCCAATCTAACTGACTATTAGAAGACAACAAGTATAGCTGAGACCCCAGTCAATCTAATAATAACACTGATGATATTCATTCAAACATTACTCAACCTCTGACGGAAGCACCAAACTCTTACGAGGGTTCGAAGTAGATTAACACTTCAATCTAGCAGACCAATAACCTTCATGCAGTCATTGTTCACTGTGTTTCTTGCGTTGAATCTGGTCATTATTACGCATTGGTCAAAGACGCAACGGACTGGTTCAAGTGTGATGATAGTCGTGTCAGTAAATATTCTGGCAGGACATTGGGAGATCAAAATCTTCAGATGATGTGATGCTGCAGGTTATTCCTGGATTCCCGCACCAGAAATTATTCTCATTGTTTTTTTCTGCATCAGAAATACTTTATCAGAATGAGCACTATTGTCACAGAGGATTGTTCAATTTGATAACTGTGAATGACAAAATGAATAATAGATTGTTGGAAGAGCATAATAATCTGAGAATGAGTTTCAGTTTTCTAAGCAAGAATATGAATTTGGAAATTTTCAAGCAAAGTTGGTGCAGACAAACAACCAATAACTTAGCGCTATCTCACGCTGATGATACATCAGCACTCTAGGAGAAAACAATTGTTTGTGTCCATTCTTATTTAACATTTCTGAACCAATGATTCGATGGATAATATAATTATTTGATTTGTATCACTCGGTAATCTAAACAATATACGATTTATCTCCATTAAATTTAATGAAATCCATTACTCACCAGATAACAACAAGTGTGCTGGCAAATTTACCTATTCCTAATATAAATACTTGCTTTGGCACACTATCTGTAATCTCGATTCTCGATACATTCGCAAGAATATGTTGTTTTTACACTGTCGATTCGCCTAAACTTTTCAGATAATATTACAAAAGAATCAATTTCCCTTCGACAGATCAATATCACATTTGGAGCTAAAATTTGAAATGAAAGTATATTGAAGTTTCAGAAGACATGTAGTTTATTGACGGTATGACAATAGGGCATTTTCTATTTAATAGAAGACAACGTTATTAAACACAAACCTAAAATAAGAAAATCGTAGATACTTATATATTTTGAGCTAATCATCAGTATGTTGTAGCCATGCTCAATATTGAAGAACACTCCGTTACTAAAAGTATACAATCATTTCGGAATGCTTGTCTACAGTTTGTCCATTTGAGAACTTCGTCAAATGACTTTCCTAATCCCAATATTTTGTAGACTGTTAGCCTGTTTATCTTTATTGAATCCCTGAAGTTTTGAAGTTACGTAGCATCATCATATGTTGCCCTCTCTGAATTATATTATTCCGTATACTATATTTCCTTACAAAAAACACAGTACCTTGGATTTTCAGTGACATGCAAAAGCAAATGTGAAGGCAGCTGAAAATTCAAGTACTGTGAGACTCTGATTAAAAAAGAATGTCATTGCGTTGATTAATCCCTTTACCATATGTTTGAGGATTTCGGTTGTGAGATATAAATTTCAGACTTTCAAACTGAAAGTATATAATCTATTTTACTTTGTTTCAATATGGAATTTATTCTGAAAACATTGCCTTGGACTTGCAATGTTTGATTGGGTTTTTGCAGTTTTCTTTAATTCAAGATCGTGAAGGTTTAGGAAGTCTTATCGAGGTTTTACTGATCGTGGAGGTTTATTTACATCACCAGAATCGAAAATTTGTGGAACGAAGGCGAGACAACAACGTTTTCCAGTATTCCAAGAATTGGAAAGTCATTAACGTCCCACGAGATAAGATGGTGAGGACGTTATTCAAATTCAATAGCTTCCTAGATACTGAGAAGAGTTTTTGCAATAAAAAAGTTTTATTGTGTTTCCATCTTCATACATCATCTGGATGAAATAAACATGAACATTCTTGAATATTACTGGAGTTTTATCCCAACAACAAACCGGTATTTCTAACACCTTGACACACCTTTTGATCACCAAATGATCATCTTGAAATACGTGTCGAGGTGTTAAAAATAACAGTTTGGTGTTGGAATAAAACTGCAGTAATAATCATTACTACATTGAAGGTTCCAAACAGTGCATTCCTTGAACATTCTTGATGTGACTCCATAATAGTCAATTAGTTTGCATGCCAGAGATGGGGTAAACTTCATCTCTTGAAGAAGCAAAATTGTTTGATGAAACGCGCATCGAGTATTGCAGTCCTAGTATTTGGGAAAAGTGCTTGTTCAGATTTACTCATTGCCAGAGGTTCTAGTATCACCTTCAAATTTTCATATTCACTCACTTCTTGTATCAAATTTCTGTCTGTTATCACTAACTTTGTTTTCATCAATAGATGATAATCTCTGTTAATATTCGAGAATAACGACTAAGCTAGTTACTGAGTTATTCTTTTCTTCCAACTATTCAACAGGCTGATATTAACTTGATATTAACCACATGAACGAATCAACTTTTGATTCATCGAAACTAATAGAAAACAAGAAGAGGGCTCATGAGATACCCCTGTAGGAGACCTAAAAAACTTTCATGATTATCCACAGGTTGAATCGTCCAATATATTCATGTGAATTATACAGCAGACTTCAAACTGACTTTTGTGAATCTGTGAACCTCACAAAAATCATCAAATAATGTCATTCAGTGAGTTCACATATATCTGGGTGACTGTTGAAATTTCCTTCAGTGTGAAATGGATAGGTGATACTTTCCGATCTATTCACCATTAACGTTATAAAACTGAATCACTTTTGTCTACCACATTTTCCTTTCATAAGATCGGTACGATAAATGAATGAAGAATTTCATTCAAATTTTTTCCTAGATTTCGAATCCATTGAAATTTCTCTTTAGATACTGAGAGTTAGAAATCCCAATATTGAATCTGAAACATTTTTTACATTGAATACTGCGTACGGAAACGGTACCGATGACATATTCCGAGATCACGAGAAAATTTATGTCAAGTCAACCAAAGAAGAGCAAGAAGCAGCATCATTATAACCAGAGGTTATCAGTTGTAATATCCAATCCCAGGAGAAAAAGCAAAAGTGATACGGGAATGAGTGGAACAACCTTCAATGAGGTTCTAAATCAACCAAAATCGTCGGAAAACGCTCACCGGTGAAAAGGATGTCAATTAATGGTTTGGAGAGATCAGAATACATATTTCAAAATCTCGTGTAGGTACTACACGATTCGTCAAGGCAAAGAAAACATCTGCAGTCGAGAGTGATTGAAGAACAAAAAGAGAATAACAACAGAGACTTCAACGTCATCAGTATAAGTATTCTGCTACTCACAAATATAGAACAATCCTTCATTGGAAAGGTTCTAATATTCATCATTGTACCCACATCAGCTCGAAGTAGAAAAATTGAGGTAGAATTCTAGACATAGCTAGATTGAGAACTACTCCTAACTTCCAACATAAATCATGAATCACGAAAGGCTCTCAATAGTTTAGAATGAGATGAAACTCAAAAACTGTACTACTGGGCAAAGAAATTGCTACCATTGTGATGAGCACCGATCTTTACAAGCTGAAAATGAAAGACGTTTTTCAGAAGAAACAATAAATACATGAATATTACACGAGATCTCACTATATCTATGAAAGAAAGGTTTACCAGATCATAGAGAAACATTAACCAGACAAAGAAGGATTATCACTTACGCCACATCTCATCACCTCATCAAACCTACTCGTCCATATGGACTATCCAAAATTCACAATGAGCATGTTTCCCTTAGACTAATCATTAGAGATTCGGCCACCCACAATTTGTCAAGATTAATAGTCCCTAGTATTCAAGATACTCATTCCAGGAAATCAGAGTCACAGAACGAAAAAGCAACTGAGTAGTTTTGATGTAGAAAGCCAATAAAGAAACCATAGAATTAATGGTATACTGTGCCAGTTGAGAAATGAGAATGCTTATGGGATTGGCCCAATTTAATCGGCCATAGTCAAAATAAACATGGAATGCTTTGAAACGGTGACTATTGAAAAAATCTACAAGAAGCCCCGAGTCTGATTCAGGTATGTTGTCGAAACTTCCAAATCATAGAATCATCGAAAATCAGGACTGGATACCATTAGGTAAGACATGACGCCTTTTATAAAATTCACAATGGAGGAGACATGATATGGGACAAAAGGAAAACATATATCTACAGAAAACCAACTCGTACTGGACAATATCTGAATCCAACCACCATCATTACACCTGAGAAATTGCTAAGACGCCACTTGATCGTGAATTCAGTATCTGGAACATGAAATGTAGACAAGAGCCATAAAAAAAGAGTCGCTGTTATAACTGATGCTGTCTCCTTAGGTCAAAAGAGTATCAGAGAGGATGGGATTTTCAACTGAATACATTAGAACTTCTTTCAATATTTTTGAATGTAACTGTCACTAGTACACTTCTATGAACTCTCAAGAAAATCGGAAGGAACGAAGTCAAGTCCATACACTCCACCATATAGGCGTTACTCAAAGCATTGTGATAACAAAACGGAAAATGAGTTTCATTGTCAATCACCTTCAAGGAAAAAGAGTTGTTGTAAGTTACAAAGCTACAAATTTTTATGTGTGCTGTGTTTATCCGTACTGGATAGTTATGAATTCTTAGAAATCAATCCGTTAGACAAAATTAAGGCTTATACCAATTTACTAATTTTCTTTCGTCATGAAAGGTAATCTCATCAGAAAAAAACAAGGACTTCATAGAAAGTACAAACCGAATGATTTACCGACGTTACCGTATTTTCGGACGCTCACGTCTCGTCGCGGCGCACAATTTCAACTGACATCTGCCTAGGTAGGGTACGAGAACGAGAGGCTCAAACCGGCCGTAAACAATCGAAATTAGAACGTGCTCTTGCGACTACTGGAATATCCACGAGAATTTATATATTCGTACATCATTCATGAGACATTTAAATCTTGTAGGAGGAATGTAACGAATTCTTGGTAGTGTTCAGAGTGGAGAGTTTTTCACTTCATTTGTAAATGAGAAACGGGAGGATTTGTAGCAACAATCTTCAGTTATTTCAGCCCGTTAGAGATTTCAAATAGAAAATGAATATACTCCGTGTCCAAGATTAGGAGGGCCAACTCGGGAAAATCGGAAACTGTGACAGTCGGTTGAAAAATAAAAGAGTTGAGTACTCCGATTAGATCCAGAGATATTCGGAAAGAACTGAAATTCGCCTATTTCGTTTTATTTTTTAACGTTATTTAAGAAGATGCCAAAAACATTAAAGAAACTTTATCACCACCAATATGAAGCTGTAGAAGATGGCGTTTATAGAATTTCATTCCGACGTTTCAACACCGAGAAACGAAGATCGATTTTAATTGTTTTTATGTCCCAAAAATGGCATATTCACTGATGTCGCTTCTAGTACTGATGTATTGTTGAAAATACTGACGTTCCGATGATATACTGACGTTCATTTCGTCACATTCATTGAAGCTCCGCATATTTATTCGATAATTACTTTAATACTTGTGATATAAAACTGAAATTTTCATACGTAGTGACTTGTGGACAGAAGCAGCTAGTTTGTAAAAATTACCGAGGTACGTTACGTATCACCGAAGTAATCCAATTTTTATCAGCTGATTTACCTATTTAGTACGGTTAAACCAGTTCTGATACTAGAAAGAAGACATGTCAACCATGTGTCTAATAAGCAAGTACTTGAGAGTTTAATGAAATTGATTAAAGAAGAAGGCGAAAAAAGCAAAGAATACATTAAATTGGAAATAAAAAATAAAAATGAAGAACTCTTGGACATCCTAGATAAAAATAGGACTAGAATAGAAAATCTCGAGAAAAAGGTTGGGGAACTGGAAAGTAAATGTAAATTGCTAGAAAAAAGATCAAGGAAAAATAATATACTCATTTATGGACTGGAAATTCCAGAGTCTGCTTTTATTGCTACTCATGTGACTAATATACTTTCCGAGCTCCTTGAAGTTGAACTAGAAATACGAGATATCAACAACATTTATTCCTTTCGCAACCAAAACACTCCAACTATCAAATTGGAATTCACTTCTTATCTGAAAAAACAACAAATTCTTCAGAACTGTTACAAACTCAAACATAAAAAAATCACTATATCGCAAGATCTTTCGACCCAGGATAGAAAAGATCGGAAGCTATTAGTAGCCCACCTGAATGCGTTTATAAAAAGGAAAAAGCTAGTTGTGAATTGAAATGTATAGGCGGTTGAAAACCTAAGGGAACTTGAAGAATCAACTGTTCTATCCCTTCCTTCGGAAAGTGATAAGTCAGGTAGCACAAAATATATTCCTTCGGATCAAGGGACAGGCAAAGGGAACCGTCAGAGATCAGACTCAGTGTCGAATGAAAAATCGGGAAGAACTCGCAGCCATCGCAAGTAATTATTCTAGTGTGTATTCGTACCGGACTAAATTTCCTAACACACATTTATATGTATGTATCTAATCATTAGTTGTTTTTGTGGAGAGAAAAAAATTTGTTATCTTTATTTAGAATTCTGAAAATATTTGAATACTTTGGGCTTGTTACCACTGATGAGTGAAATCTAGCCTACCGAAATTAGGAATGCCTATCGATATGAATAAAAATATCAGTCTAATGCATATCAATGTCAGATCTCTGTCAACTGGATTTGGCAATTTGCGAAATTACATTCGTGATAATGACTTTGATGTTGTTGCCTTGGGAGAAACTTGGCTCAGTGAAAGAAGTGACTTAAACTTATTCAATCTCAGTGATTATAAGTTCTTGCACGCTGATAGAAATGGTTTGGGGGGAGGTGTAGCTTTTTATGTGAAGAATCACTTAACATGTTATGTCTTACACTCTGATATTAGTGAACAATTTGAACAGCTATGGGTATCCTCAAAAGTCAAACATAAAACTGTTGTAGTTGGAGTTGTCTATCGGCCACCATCAGCTAATATAATAAGTTCTCTTAATGAATTAGAACAGGCCGTAGTTGATTTACTTCCAGAAAGTGATTCATTCATTATTTTAGGAGATCTAAATATAGATTTATTAGTTTTCCGATAGAAAATGTCAATTATTCAATAATTTAATAGACTTATACAGTTTGGTACAATCTCCAACCAGGGTAACAGAAGTCAGCCAAACACTCATAGACGTTCTTGTTGTGAATAACTTACAGCACATCTTGTCCTCAGATGTTATTGATATTGATGGTGTTTCCGATCATTTTGCTATCATTCTTAAGGTTGATATACCCAAAACAAAATATGAAAAGTTTGTTAGTTACCGTGATTTCAGAAATCTTGAAGTAAACTCCTTTAAAGAAGATTTATTTCAAATAAATTGGGGTAGTATTCATCTTTTAGATGATTTTCATGACATGCTTTCCTTCTCAAACGATAACTTAATACAAATTTTCAATACTCATATTCCTAATCGCACAATTAGAGGTACTAAGCCGCCCAAACCCTGGATAACGTACAATATAAAACTAATGCTGAACTGAGACACAAAGCATTCCAACGATACCAGAGAATGAGAACACCAACATCATGGGAATACTATAAAGAATTGCGTAATTATGTATCTAGTGCTATCCGCCGTGAAAAAACTGTATATCTCAATTATGTACTTAGACAGAAGAATTCTAAGGCAACATGGAATACTCTCAAATCTCTTGAAGTATTTCGAGATAATAAAATTCCTGCTATTCCGCCGTCTTTGAAAAATTTGAATGATCTGAATGAACATTTCGTTAATATACCAATATTTAAAAAAAACGCCAGTCAAATAGCTGTATGCGAAACATATTATAATCCTAAATATGAACCAGAGTTTATTTTTAATAATGTAAACTCGTATGAAGTGAATCAGCACTTTAATAAAATCAGTAGTAATGCTATGGGCTCTGATGAAATCACAATCCGGGATTTAGTTTTGCCCCATTTATTGGAATACATAACATACATCTTCAACTTTGCCATTGAGACTAGTAAATTTCCCTCTCAATGGAAACATGCTAGAGTTAAGCCATTGGCAAAATGTAACGATCCCTCAGAGTTCTCTGATATTAGACCTATAAGTATTCTTCCTGCCATCTCAAAAGTCTTTGAAATGACTATTAAAGAACAACTCTCAGATTACGTTGAACGAAAAAATCTTATTACCTCCGTTCAGTCTGGATTTCGACCTCTATATAGCTCTACTACGGCTCTGAGTCTCGTCACTGACGACATATTCAAATCACTTGATGAAGGAAATTTTACATGTCTCTTAATGCTTGATAACAGTAAAGCATTCGATACCTTGGATCCTTTTTTATTGTCCATAAAACTCAAGTGCTTTGGTTTCACCGATAATGCAGTGTCACTTATGAATAGCTATCTTTCCGGAAGGACCCAATCAACTTACCTTGATGGCAACCAATCAACAATAATATCAAAAACATGGTGTACCGCAAGGTTCAGTCCTGGGACCGCTCCTTTTTGCAATCTATATTAGTGACTTCCATGAATTTGTTAGTTTTGGTAAAATACATCACTATGCCGATGATACTCAATTGTATAGTTCATTCAGCTTTAAAGATATTACACCTGCTAATGAAAATATTAACAGAAACCTCAAAACTCTATATGATGTATTCTGTGCACATATTCTTACTATCAATCCAAAGAAATCCCAGGTCATGTTATTTGGTCCCAAAAGTAAAAGAAATATTGTGTGTCACTCATTGTCGATCCGTGTCAACAATAACATAATACCTTTCCTAAATGAATGTAAAAATCTGGGCTTGTGGTTAGGTACAAACATGAGATTCATGTAAGTCATCTGTGTAAAACGTCATTCAATGTAATAAGACAATTTCATCCAAGTAGACACCTTTTATCAAAACGTCTGAACTTGAATCTCTGTGAAACACTTATTTTTTCAATATTAGCTTACTACGATTGTATCTACGGACACGCCTTACAACAATAAGATGTGATGCGACTCCAGCGAATACAAAATAGTTGTGATCACATAAGTCCGTCCTTTCGAGATTCTGGCTGGCTTTCACTCAAATATCTAAGAGCAATCCATTTGCTTAGTTTCACGCATATAATTCTTGAAAGAAACCCTAACATTTCTGAGAGAATTCAAACAATTTTATGTATTTTATAAGTCTAGTTGGGTATTGTTATTGGAAAAACATGTTGTGTACACCATTTTCACATACTAAGGAATGAAAAAGGTGTCGGACCTGCCCTAAGCCACCAATGTTTTTTTTTTATGGAATTCCCTAATATTTCTTGTCATATCAGTTCAATTATTTGTGTTACTTTTTGACAGATGAAAATACAATAATAACAATAATATCATTATCTCTGTTCGATAACAATTTTGGTGTTAACAAATTCAGTTTGATTTCAGTGGCTGGGGTGTTGCTTGTTTTCCTTCTGCGAAAACAGAGTTAATTCAGGAATAACAAATCTATACCCTCGATTTGTTTCCTGCAGTTGAGATTCTGGTCAACTGACAGTTGAAAATTCAAACTCAACCACCTATTCGTACTGTTCTCTTTCCGAAGTAAGACTTTAACTTTTTTTGTGTTTCGTGAAAATAGAGTCGAAATTAAGGGCTTCGCCGATACTGTATACACTGTCATTTGAATCCAATATTTTCATAATTTCCGATATTTATTCACCAGTACGATCGGAAGGTCATGAGTTCGATCCTAACCTCGACCAGATATTTCTCGAGAGAATCCCAGCTGGAGCTGGGATGGCTGACGGACTGCGAATAGTCATGGTGCTCCCTAAGTGACTCAGGGAGTTATTAACATTGCCTACCCAGGATACGAGGCTAATGACCAATGTAGTCGATGCCGATAACACCAAAAAATTAATCCGCCAGTTCAACTTTGGTGATATTTATTTTGGGATAATAGTAATAATAACAATAATATCTCACTATTACTAGGGTGTTTGTGTAAACTTTCCGTCACAAGAAACTCGGTTTTCTGTATTATCCATAGAGTGGTCTATGCTCAGCTGAAGAATCAACAGTGAATTTCCGTTAATAGCAGTGTTTCCAACACCTAAGCAATTAGAAATATTACTGATCAATTCATAATCGTGACTAGGAAGGTAGAAACGAATAAAGTTAGCAATTCAGATTCAAATTGGTGTACTGCCTGTAACAATTCCTATAGCTCTTACACATTTGATTGCTATTTGCGATTTGGAGCAAACCAAAGAAAAACCAGCTCCCGAGTATAGCTATATTGTGAATCATTCATAAGTTTTTGTACGAGTTTTGGCCTACAAAAATAGTTGAACTTTTTGATTCTACAAACTGTCCGATCATCCCGCAACTTCTACCACAATACATTTGTACTTTAAAAACCTCATCACAGAAATGTACTAGACTATAATGTATTGAATTGATTTTTTTTTCAGTTTATCAAATTAATTATTATCAATTGTATTGAAAGGTGGAGAAAGAACCTCTGGCTCCCATTTGTATTGTTTATTAGGTCGGTATAGGTCGGTCGGTAGCTAGGTGGTTCGACGTGGGTGCTTTATTCACTCACTCGAATTGACTGCCGTGTTGGTCGGTGGTTCAATCCCTAGTCTGAACGATAATTTTTCACTTGCTATCGTCCAACCCGTGTTAGGAATCATACGTTAAAAGGTAAGACCTCGTTAGTCCTTAGCTCGCACAAGTTTCGACTTCTGAGGTTTGTCGTTCGTAGGGGTGCGACAGCTGGTTAACGGAAAAACATATTTTTTGAACAGATTAACGAAGGTGAACTGATATTAAATTATTTCAACTTGATATAGGCGCTGTTGCCAATATGTGAATTAGAAACAAATCCCTTTGGAAATTAAAACCTATCATTTGAAACATCAATTTGAATACTTTTCGAAGTGAATTTGGAAAACTCTTGAATTAAACTCAACTTTATTTTGTTCAAACTTGCATTTGCTGTAATAACCCAAATTGAGAAACATTCCCCATTTTCAATTTTATTGGTTTTTTCAGGTACCTATTTCAAATCATTTATATCATTTCAGACAATGGAAGTCGGAACTGATGACATTCACCTTGAAATACTGTCAACCACCTTCAAACATATATTCTACATGTTGGAATATTCATCTGGCGATCAATAGTTCATTTGAAGTTGTGATGAGTTGGATTCATTCTGATATCTTCCAAATGAATCTTATTAGGGGTGAAATAAACCAAAAATTAGTAATAAATTTGATTCATGATTCAATCTATCATTTCAATTTGGTTGATTGATGGAATAGTACAGTCCAATTTGAAAGCGATAATTATATGTAGAGCTCCTTGTCACACAGTGGATATATATTTTCATTCAGAATATTTGTATTCCAAATATGACAGGTGGTGGTTGTTACTTTCAAATTATTTTTGCTGTTCCACTTTTTTATATATTGACGTTGTTGTGTTTGAAGTTGATTTTTCCTGTATGGCATGTGTAGTGTTGCTAGTTTTTACATTATTTGCTAATTTTTATCTGTCGAAAATTCAATATACGTGTTTCACTTGTACAATCCATTATCCAGAGACCCAATTGTTAACGATTAAGGTTCTATTTAGTATTATACATTCCTGTTCAAACTTTCATAATTGATGGTTTATTAAAAATGTTTTCCTTATTATTTTGGATTTGTTCAATTTCCAGGATTTTTTACATATATGATGGTAATTTACTATAATCACCCCCAAGGTGGACACAAATTGGAGAGGACTGATAACTGACCACAAGTACTTCTTAGATTGACGACTTGTTCATTTTGTAGAAATTCATGTTCACTGAGGATACACTACAAAAACACAAATATAGTGGAAAATACACAAAAGTGTGTTTTTGTAGTGTATCCTCAGTGACCACAAGAAGATATGACCCAATTATAACCTATCCAATTAACACTTCATTAGAACATCATCACTGAACAGCGTACAAATCCACAACAAATGTTTCGCTATGCAACAGTTTCTTCAGTCGTGTTTATACTGACTGAATTCTATTTAATTAGTGCTTTACATAACAATACAACTCATATGACCTTTTACCTACTTAACGACTAAGGTTCAAGTATGATACCTTAACTCTGGTGAAGTTAATAGCTGTTAAGTGGCTAGTTTTTCATAGTGCCAAAAATGTTATCAGTTTATATTCAAACGCTGGTTTAGCTAAAAACTAATCTAAATGTGTATACTTTGAGCTTCTTTTGGAAACGAGTTTAATACATTTTCAATGTCACTATATCAGTTTTCAAAGATGGTTCAGGATTGTTCAAGTTTTCGATTTTACTGAAAAATTTGCATTTGATGTCAGTATTCATGATAAAGTAACGGAACTCAATTTCATACATAATTTTCAATAATCAAGATCAATACATCAAGAGGTATTTGAGAATTTTGGACTAACTGTAATACTCAAAAATGAATTGAAGGAGTCGACATATTTGTAAAATTGTGAAGGAAAAGTTCGGAAATAAAGATAATCTGCAACAGANGATGTTTGTTCTTATTTATTTTCATGGCGGAAAACATCTGCTTACATAATACTACCAAACATGCATAGAATGCGTGCTGCATGCTTTTTTAATTCCGGGTAGTTATACAAACTCTTTAGATATTGTGTGTAAAATGAAGAGTGTTAACCTCTTTGAATTTTCCTTTCAAAATACTTTCCGATCGAAGATCTATCAACTCCATTTGCAAATGAACTGGTGCCTGTGAAGCTTCAAAGTTGCCTGAACTGTCGGTGATTTAGTCTATACTCCTAATATAATGTACTATTTCAATTATAGGTTGCATGACATGGTCGATTTTCAAATGTTTGGATGCCCTTGAATTTACTTATAAATTTATTGTGCGCATTTCAAAACTAGAGGAATCGAGTGAAGTCTGAAAGCTCTAAAAACATGATTTTTCTTTCATAATCAAACAATATTTTGACTTCAGTCGAAAATTGAATATGTCTTTTCAGATTCGTATTTTTGATATGCGGAAAACTTCTGATATTTGAAAGCATTGTATCAATAGTATGTTGTGGAGTACTAATTACCAAATTAATTCACATTTTCAGATGTCAACATCATTTTCTTCTCTGCTGCATAAGCTTCACCCTCCAGACAAATTTGTGATTTGATCATTATTTCTTTATCGTTATATCCACAGAGAGCAGATGTTTTGGAAAAGTGGCCATTCTTGCAGGTTACCACTATATGTCATGCTAATACCTTTGATTATCTATCTTGGTTATCAGGAGGTTAAACGACTTTCAAATCGTTCGATAACGTTTCACAAAGAAGTTTGATATCACTGGTGTATTCATTTTTCGATATATTCAGATTCAATTGGAATATCGATGGATATTTCGGACACTCAAGAAAGGTATGAAATCACGGTTTATGAGGGAACGAATGAACAGCAATCATACGAGGTTTTTCGTGCAGAATAATTTGTAGGACAAACTGTACGAATGATTGATTTGTTAAGAAATGAAACAATCCTGTGAGAACTATTTTCGCAGTCGGACACCACACCTTGAGTTCAATGTTGTGTCGTTTCATTAAACTCAAATAGTTGTCTTTGGCCAATAAAAATTACTAATATTCAATTTTGACAAATTATTACCTCAATAGTAACAAAGCATATAAACAAAATCAGAAAATGACAGTAACAATCTCTGTACTGGATGAAGAATATATATCGTTCATTCTCCCTCTGCTGCAGAAGCTAGTTTTTCTCTTGGTTCAGTTTTCAAATTTCCTAAATTTCACAAAGACAATTAACTTTTTTTCTAATTTATCAGCTGCCACAAAGTTCCTACCATTGCAGATAATGGTTGTGAGTTTTTTCTTCACCCCGTTGATCTTATTGAGGAGTTTTATATTCCCCAGGGTTTGTTTTTGTCATATCTCCAATCCTATTACAGAAATCTTCGAAGAGTCTAGAAGCTTGTACAGGACATATTTTAACAACTGGAAAATTTTAGATGTCTTGTTGACTTTAGAGCAGAGGTGTCAAACTCAATTTTGCAGAGGACCATATAATCATTTCACAATATGTAGGTGGGCCAGATTCGAATAAAAAAAAGTACAGAGTTATTATAACATTCAATTACTTAGTATATAATATACGGTTGTTGAAAATCAAATCAAAGTTATGAAAGAGGGTAATTATTTTGAGCTCGAGGATCCAGATACCTGACTTCTCTTGATTTTGACAAGCTCATTGATGTCAGGAATCATATTCGTTATAAGCATTTCAAGAATTGATTGGAGATGTTCATTCGTAAGTCTTGTACGATGTTTGTTCTTATTTATTTTCATGGCGGAAAACATCTGCTTACATAATACTACCAAACATGCATAGAATGCGTGCTGCATGCTTTTTTAATTCCGGGTAGTTATACAAACTCTTTAGATATTGTGTGTAAAATGAAGAGTGTGAACCTCTTTGAATTTTCCTTTCAAAATACTATGTGACATATGGCATTTTGTGCACCTAACCTATCTTCCTCTATATAAATAAATATCAAAACAACTGTTGTTTATGTGGCTTGTGGAGGTGGTATTGAACTATAATTCATATTTTGCCTTAATTGTTGATTTATAAAGATCTAGGTACGTATACATTATTTCAACTTGATATAGGCGCTGTTGCCAATATGTGAATTAGAAACAAATATCTTTGAAAATTGAAACCCAACATTTGAAACATCAATTTGAAGACTTTTCGAAGTGAATTTGAAAAACTCATGAATTAAACTAAACTTTATTTTGTTCAAACTTGCATCTGCTGTAATAACCCAAGTTGAGGAACATTCCCCATTGCTGAAGTTCTAGTCACTGGTGGATGCTCTGATGCGCTCTCATTAGGAAATTATTCTAGACCAAGTGGGGTAGTACTGACGTTATCACAAGATGATGCCAATAGTCAATATTTATATTCATCTATTCGTTAATTGATCCTTGATAAATGATGTTCCCAATATTATTTTTTTCTTAGAAACAAATTAAGTGAGGTCGCAACAAAAACGCATAAGTCAACGTTCACTGACATATCTCAGTTGACTTTATGATTATGTCAAATTTGAAAAATTATCTTTGCTGATAATCGATAGTAGTAGGTTCGACCTGTTGTTCGGTATTTGGATAGCGTATCGACCAATTTCATCACATATTTTGATTGCAGATGCTTGAATTAAATCCGTGTGAAAAATAATTTAATGTAAGTGATATCAGTTGCGCATTCCGCCTTTCGGAAGGTATCTCCCCATCTTTGATTCTGCTCTGATTCTTTCAAAAGTACTTTCTTCAGGTTCCATCATCTGAATCAATTAAGCTTCCATGATGTGATGAGACAATAGTCACATATGAAAGGAAAAACTCATGTGAAATTTTTTTCAAAGACTTGACTTACTTTCAAGATATGACAAAATATATAATGATGATAATGATATCAGCTTCATCCATTGACATGAGTAAAAAAACATTGAAATAACAAATACAAGTACAACGACAAATGGTGAAGATTGAGCTGTTTTTCAATTCAACTCATGGCTATATGAAAAAATAAATAAATGAAAACGCACAAAAGTTATACAAATTGAAATAACAGTGATGATAATATAGTAGCCAAAAAAGAAAGAAACAAAACTAGTCATCTCAAAAAACAGGTTTTAGGTGAAGTTTTCGTTTTTTTTTACGTTATATAAGCCGTAATGTCTGAACTCACTGGAAATTATGATTGAGTTATACATGAAACTTAGAGTAAAGCAAGATGTGGAGTGATTGAGGATGATGAATTTATCACTACTTGACTCTGTGATTGAAATGTTACGTATCTTTCAAATTTATAATGAGTTTTTTTCTGGGTTATGCGTTCATGAGCTGCGACAAGAAGGTGAGGTCGACTTTTTATGGATTTTGGTAGTGAAACCCTTCAAAATGTGTTTTTTAAGAAACAAAATAATATTATTCGAAAATATTAAATTTTAAGAATATATCAGTTCTTTTGTGTTATTTCTTTCCTGATTTATTTTCTCAGTCAAAATGTTCAAATGGATAAAAACCTTTAGAAAGTGGCACCGCATGTGCATTCAGAAGCCTGGTATCAGTTCACTTTTGAACGTCCGAAAAGTCCAGTATCTTCGGACTGAATTTTTGGCTGCTATGTAGATAATGACAATATCAAAAATTGAGTATGGGCGATGACATATCTTACTCTCCTCGATTCTCGAATATCAAATATGAACGAGGCTCCTGAAGGCGGTCGGTTGCAGAGCCAAGCATCGACATTGACCGCAGACGAGATTCGTCCTCTGTCTTCCACTGCAGCCTTCACTGATAGGCAACTAGTTGTAAACTAGAGCTCGAACAATGATTCAACATCAGACAACTCTGTTTTGACCCGCTTTAGGTCTCATCAGTGGTGTTAGGCTAATTCACAAATACATCATTGGATTCAGCTGTAAGTAAGGGCGATGACATATCCCCTTATGAAGATAAACGAAGCTTTCCAAGGCGGTCGTTTGCGAAGCCAAGCCCCGCCATCGACCACCGCTGAGATTCGTCCTCTGTCTTTTACTGAGTCAAACGTGGTATAAAAGCTGGAAACTACATTTGTATTTCCACATCAGATAAATACTATTTGAAATCACTGCAAAATTGAAAACCAGAAAGTTGTTTCTCAATCATTTGTCGGCATCACAGTGTTTCGAAGCGCAAAATGTTTTATTTTCACGTATAGTGGAGAATATTCGGAGTGGTTTTTCAGGTTATCTCAGTTGCGTACATAAATTAAGATGAATAGATTTTCGAGATGCAGTGTTTCAATTTGAAAACTTCCTACCCTCAATATCTTCCTTTCAGTGAACAATAAAAAGCAGGTCAATTTTATTGTCAAGGGGGACACTTTCAAGGACTAATTGTCAAACCCTAGGGTTCAAAGCCTAGGAGGGGTAGATGTTACCTTTAGAATTTTATATGGGAAGGGAAGTCAAGTGGCACATCATTTTGATTGGAGTTCAATTCTGCTTCCGATGGTACCCTGACTTATTATTTTTTGATGGGCATTTCCCGAAAATAGCGTTCTAAACTGACAGAACTAATTATCACTACGTCTATACAGATATGCATGGTTTGACCAGAACTGGTAAGAATATTAGATGGTACCATTCCAACCCTTTATTAGTTAGCGGTAACATTAGCTATTAGCTCCAATTGATTTACATCAAGAAGTAGTCTGATAATAAAACGTAGATGGCAGTGAAGTTGTGTTTAGTAAATACTGAATTTTTCATTCTCATCGCAAACAATGTTCAGATAGCCGTCTTTTTTTGCTACTTCTGTTTTCAGACAAAAAAATGATTTGCAAATTTGAACGATAGCATAGTACCTGTTGGGCTGTTTAGAGATTACTTTAATGAGTATGTGAAAATGGTTTACATTTTTCAAGACAGATTCGAAATGATTGTAATTGATGGAGAAGTTGGAAAGTGCGCATGAAGGGTGGCGTGTCTTTTTAACGAAACACATCCAAAATGTAATGTTAGTCACCGGTATGTGCTTGATTTGGTGAATAAGTTTCACAAAACTGGATCAGTAAAATAGAAGTTTTGGGAACATTTGCTGCAGAGCCAACCATCTCCTCACAATCAATATCAGACAGAAAGAAATGCCATGCGAGACTACAAGAAAAGCATTGAAAATGCATACATTTCATCATTTTAATTTTTTTGAAAAACATCTGTTTCAGTGATGAGTGTTCATTTTTTCTGAATGACAATGTTATTAGACAAAATTGCCGCTATTGGAGTAACAAAAACCCATATATTTTTCGGAAAGGGCATACACACCACCCACAAAAAGTTAATGATTGTGCTGGTATTTTTGGAAATCCCATTATTGGCATTGAAAGAAAATTTGACTGGCAATCTGAACCTTGAAATGTTTGAAGTGACTATCGATCTTCTCATAACTCGAGCTAGAAACGAGCTAGAAACTTAAATGGATGCAGAAGGTAATGAATTTTGCAAGAGGATCTGTTACATTTCCAGCAGGACGGTTCTTCACCAAATTATTTTCTTTCCGTCCAACAGTGGTTAAACGAGAGATTTCCAGATAGATGGATTGGTAGAAGGAAAGCAGTTGAATGGACTCCAAGATCACTGGATTTAACACCCTCAGATTTCTTTCTTCAGAGGCATCTCAAATCCCTTGTTTATAAAACACAACCTTCCAATATTGAAGAACTCATAAGACGAATTACAGCAACATGCCAGTCAATTCTTAGTGAAGTTTTTCGTAATGTTAGAGGGGAGTTCGAAAATAGACTTTATTACTGTTTAGAGCAAAATGAAAGACATTTCGAACAGTTTGTAAGAGAAGAGTGAGTAGATTTCATGTTTGAAATATCTTTCTCGCAAATTAAGTTTTATTTTGTGAAAGGAGAATAACCAACAAATGAAAAATCCCACGCGTAATACATTTATTCCTGTCATTCAAGGGTTGGAACGGTGCCACCTACTCTTCTAACCATTTTTATCAAAAGGAGTCAATACAATAATGCATCTCAGAACAAGCAAATTCTAATTACATGTGTAAGTTTAGAACGTTATTTTTTGGTAACTGCTCATCAATAAATAAAAAATCAGGGTATCATTGGAAACATAATTGAATGCCAATCAAAATGACGTGCTACTTGACACCCATTCCCATGTAAGATTTTAAGGATAATATCTATCCCTTCTTAGGGGTTCAACCACGAGGGCTACACATATTCCTTGAAAGTGTCCCCCTTTACTATGAAATTGACTTGTTTTTTCGATTCCTCATATTATTAACTGGAAGGAAGATATTAAGGGTGGAAAGTTTTCTAATTGACACCCTGTATATGGAACCTCTTAACTAAATTATTTTGTGAATCTTTCATATTGGTAGTTGCGGAATTATTGATAGCTGGCAATTGGAACATTATGAATGAGTTTTGAAAGGAAGTTTTCATATATATTCATAAATCTAACTTGCTACATGAATATCAATTCACAAGTGTTGTTTATGATGAAGAATTTCAAGAACGAGGTTTTAACGATGAACAAGACCGAGAATGTTTCCTACTTATTCACCAAAGTCAAACAATTGTTCATGCAGTTGCAGTTGCACCAAACGATTTCCTGGAGTCTTTGAAGTCCACCAGATACTCATTAGGACAACAAGAAGATTGCTCCGAGTTCTTGGGGTTCTTGTTGAATACTCGTCGTGAACAAACAAATAGCAGAATCAATACTCCCGACCGCTCTGGATTGAATTATTCCGTACAGTCCATCTCGTCTTGTGTTTGCAGATCTTTTGCTAGAAAAATTCTCACATGTTTACTTTGTAGTAAATGTTCAAGAGGTAGCAAAAACGTATGTGATTTTCTGGAACTCCAACTAGTGTTTCCTAATATTACTGATAACCAGTCTGTGCAAAACTTTTTGTCAAATCATCTGAAAACGGAACTTTTAACGGGTAATGATCAACTGTATTGCCAAACTACCTGACTATTATAAGAAAACAAGTATAGCTGAGGTACCAGTCAATCTGATAATGACACTGATGCTCTTCAAACATGACTCAACCTCTGACGGACGCACCAAACTCTTACCAAAGTTTGAAATAGATGAGCACTTCAATCTAGCAGACCACTATTATAATCTTCATGCAGTCATTGTTCACTGTAGTTCTGGCGTTGAATCAGGTCATTATTACGTATTGGTCAAAGATGAAACGGACTGGTTTAAGTTTGACGATAGGTATTATTGTCACGAAGTGTTCTGGTGATGTTTTGAATTTATTGGAGACTATGGAGATACCCTACCTTTTGTTTCATAAAAGAGTGGACATTGGCAGATCAAAATCTTCAGATAATGTGGTGCTGTAGGTTTTTTCGGAATTTCCTGCAGCTGAAAAAGCAAACACGCCACTGCAATCAATAAAATTGCCCTGGAGCGCCAATTAATATTTGTTGTTTCCTAATTTCGATCAGTAGCCGGGTGGTTCGACATGGGTGCTTTGTTCACTCAGTTAATCGGCCGATGTGTGAGTCGATGGTTCAAGCCCCAGGCTGAGCGCTCGATTTTGACTTGCTATCGTCCAACCCGTGTTGGGAATTACACGTTAGAAGGTTAGATCTTGTTAGTCCTTAGCTCGCACAAGTTTCGATTTCTGAGGGTTTTTGTTCACAGGGGTGCGATAGCTGGTTAACATATTTTGAACATATTTCTTTTCATGATTTGTATCAAAGATTATCATTTGAATTCATATTTCCATATTATTAGACACATACTTGTAAATTAATTTTCCCATCTCAAAGAAATTTGAAGGGAAATAGAGTTTATTCCCACTAATATTCGTGTTGGAACTGACCGATACTTGGTGAAAATCTATCAAAATAAAAACGACAATTGCCGGTTAGTTCAATTGGATATGATTTTTTTCTTAAGATGAGACACCATGACTAGTTTCGGTTTTTTCTTTGGCTACTGTATTATTCTTACTGTTATTTCAATTTGTATAACTCTTGTGCGTTCTCGAGTATGTATCTATCTATTCTAATGTAAATGTGAAAGTTCGTGAGGATGTATGTATGCATGTGGCTCTTTCATGCCGTAACGACTGAACGAATTTAGATGAAACTTAATATAAATACAGCCTATACATCAGAATAATATATAGATACGCTACAATTTACAAAGGTTTTGTGTAATTTTGGTCATGATATAAAGATAAGTGAATTGAAGGGGTTATATTTTTAGAAGTGATTAATTTTTGGGAAAGGAAGTTTTTGGCTTTCTACTACTCCATTTTGATATAAAAGAAAGTGTGGAAATTTTCCAAAGGAAAGAAGGAAGTAATCAATTTAAAAATAATTAACTCTATACATGGATGTGTAGATCATGCAAAGAAGTAACTTTCAGACACAAATTGGAAGAAAGCCCTCCTGAAACAGCTACTTTCATATAAACATTGAATTACACGAAAGAAAAAATTATTTCGAAACAAATACTTTTATATGAACACATATGTAGTTGTCATTTACTTGGTTGTTTTCAAGAACTACTCCGAGGTAGTTTTGGAACACCAAAACAGGTCCCGTTCCGCGTTAAGCGATTATTAATTCAAAGAAGATAATATGAGATTCTGCTTTTATTGTCGTGTATTAGTTGAACATGTTGTGGGATACCTAGGTAATGATTTATATATTTTACACTGACCATTATGCAAGTTGTTCGGTTTAACTCGGGTTTACTCTAAATTAAAACAGAACAACATGCAGGGCATACGAAAGAAAATTCGGACAAAATGCGCAAAGGCCAATGCGCGAAAGGGAGTGTTGTTCCTGCGGTTTGCGGTTGAGTACCGTACTAGTTTCTCCTACGAAAAATAACACCTGCCGATTTGTAGGATTCTTGATTATTTTATTCATCCTAAATTGGGAACGTTCCTGCCTATCGAAATATTTGAATTTTGGAATTGATTGTGGGTTTCATTGAGATATTTTTGTGATTCAATCCAAAATTCAGCTCTTAGAGGATTTGTGAAGTGGTTTCAAATCCGCAGTGCTGCTGGTTCGGTGGTTCTGTTCACTATAGATTATAAGGACTGAATAAAAGGTGGATCCTAATACCCTCACTGTCCTGAGGTTATACTATCCTTTATCCAATTGAGGGGATCACTCGAGAAGTCTATCCTACACGGTGCCCTGGTCCGAATCATAGCAGTACCATTGAACTATCATACAGGATGTCCCAGGCTGAATCTTAACTTACCGTTGATCCATCATACAGGATGTCCCAGCCTGGATCTTAGCTCACCGTTGATCCATCATACAGGGTGTCCCAGAAGGATTGCACTCGAGAAGTCTATCATACAGGATGTGCCAGCCTGAATCTTAGCTCACCGTTGAACCATCATATAGGGTATCCCAGGAAGAATGCTCTAAGCTCCCAGCTTCAGTCAACCTATCGTCGTGGGATAGCACGCTTATTTTTTTCTTTTGCTTCAGTTTTTTTGTATATACTGGCTATAGTTTTTTTATTTTTAGTTAGGGTTTAATATTAGCGTTTTATCGTAATCCTACATCATAATTTTCATTTGCTTAGCTGTGAAACGGAAATTAAAGTTGTATATATATGACTAGTACTATGTTGCTGTATCGCTGCTGTTCCAATGTTTTGACAGAATCAGAATCAACGAACTTAGGCGTGCGCAGCGTTATAAAGCATTGCTTGAAAAAATTGTTCTACAGCGCCATCTCGTGGTGAGTTACAGAAATATTGATAGCCTAAAAACCTTCTCTATGAAAAATTACATATACATGTCAAGTTTCATCACGATCGGTTGAGCGATGTAGAAGTTTATCACTTACCAACCAACCAACAAACATCCATTTTTATATAGTAGATTATTTTTTCAAACAAATATGCGCATGCGCCTGAGCTCACGCAACGCATTATATCTGATTCTTGCATACTGATATTCAGTAAATATTTAATTTCTGCGGTGAAATATATCAAATACCTACGTCACATGGTGTTGGCTTTATTACTATTGATAATTAGATCTGAAAGGATTTAGAAACGGATCAGATTTTGCTGTCTATGTCTATGTTTATGCTAGTACTTGTTGGTAACTGGTCATATAACTATTGATAGCGGTTTTTATGCCTATGCGTATGCGATTGATAACTAGTTTTTTTGCTTAATATTTCATTGCACCTGCCTTATCTGTTTATTTGCTTTATTGGAAGCTTGCACTCTCTGCTTTGTACTTAAGTTATTAGTTGCTTTAATTGGAGGAATCTTGGAAAAGTGAATAGTTAGTTGGTTGCATATATTTGATTGCTTAATTTGCTCATGGGAATTGCTGATGATTTAGTTTTGGAATAAAGAACTNTTGGAAAAGTGAATAGTTAGTTGGTTGCATATATTTGATTGCTTAATTTGCTCATGGGAATTGCTGATGATTTAGTTTTGGAATAAAGAACTTTTGTTATAGAGTCCAGTGGCTTCCGCAACATTTTCTATATTGATATTTATTGCGAATATATTATATTGAGGTACATGGTCTTTTAATTCAACCTGATTTGGTAAATTGATGAGGTTGATAACTCCTTTAAGGTATTTGACATTTTACAATTTACCTGGCGCCCATTTAAAATAGAATCAACTCAAAACAGTTGGGAACCCCTCCCATCTTCACTGTTAGCTAACCGGCAAATACCCATCTGTCATATGATACATTGACAGGTGATCACGTGTCCTCTCTTATAGTTCGAAGGTCACAATAATAGAGAGCATACCTATCAAAGCTCTGAAAACAACATGATCAAACCTGTCAGCATTTTCCCTTTATACGAATATTTGTATGGTGTTGCACTTTTTATCAACAATTCATGCAGTGTAAAATGATGCACTCATTAAAATTATTATATCGCAACTATCTAACTAACTATCAACTATCTAATTTTACAAGAGATTGTTTTAAACATTAGAATATTCTGTTACATCATATCCTAATTTTTGTTATAGTAAAATAAATACTTAACAGTGAATCACCATTATGATTTGAAAAATATTGTACAAAAAACAAATCAATGTGAAGATACTTGGATAACATAACATCCATGTGAGAATCATACATATACAATTCGAAAACACAAAAATACAAAATTGTGGAGAAATTGATGCCATCTCCAATACCATCGGCATTCTACAAATATCATCTATGATATAAACCAACTTATTGGCTATATTCCCTAAGTTATATACGGTATGGCCCCTTTTTCCGTCTAAAGCGTCTTGAACTCCTTTGGTCACTCTACTGTACCATAGTTTACGGAGTACCACATCTTCCTTAGCAATGTCGGCGAGACCATTGAGATAATGCAGAAACTTAGATGTTTTTCGGTGGGTCAGTTCTTTCTTCTCAACTGTAGACGACTTTAACCGACGTACCACCGTCTTAAGTTTAGTATAGGGTTATTTCCCCGGAAACAGCACCACGATCTTGCGAATTTTTATAATTAATCGATAATCTATGGCACCAAATGCAAACCAAAATTTTTCGGTTTCCTCTTGAACACCTGAGGAATCGAAGCACTGCTCTATCATATTGATCCAAAGTTCTGGATCATATTGTACAAAGGAAGGTAATTCAAGAAATATCTTTTCACTAGAAAATCCATCCCTGTTGAGTGAATTATGGACAGGCATGATTTTTGATATGTTTACTCACTTTCTCTGCCAATTATCAAAGCAGGTAATAGGAAACTCGCCACGAATTATCAGTCTATTATAGTTATGAATAATTTTGCAAAATTATTCGAGTTTCAAAAGTTCGCCTCATGCAATTCCTAGAATTCAATTATATTTTATCAAACTTGTAATTTGATTTCCGAGAAGGCTTTTCCACAGAACAGGCTATATTCAGGTTGGTGAAAGACATCTTGGCTAATCTTAATGATAATAATAAATGCCTAACAATATTTCTAGACTTGGCGAAGAGAGTTAAATATATATTTTGATTATATTGATGATAGCCTTTTAAGCTTAAATACTGATAANAATCGCTACGATACTCATTCCATCCTGCGTCGATGATGTCACACGATTTTCTTTTCCACTCACTAAAGTTTCTCTCTGAAACACCAGCGACGCACGACCTTAAAGTGAGCTCGTACATACATTGTTCATCTACTCAGAATATATACGAAAAATCAAATCAAAAGTTAAACTCTCTATAGAATTGTAAACATTCATTGAAGTGAACTATGTCAAGCTAAAAAACATTGTTTACTGATATATATATATATGTGTTATATTAGAAAAATCACCCTTTGTCTATGGATTGCACCACAATAACATAGTATTGCATCAGCCACTACGCAGTTACCCAGAAAATGACTCAGCATATTCAGGACATTTCCAAGGTTTTTCTAGGACATACGAAGAAACGCACATCTACATCAGCAGTTCATGATCCTATAAATATGGGAGAACAAGAGAACGCCGCATTCTTGAACAACTTCGCGGCTATCCAAGTTCGTCGAAATCTTGAATCACTTTAAAATGTCAAATGTCTTTATTGTAAACAAATGTGTTCAATAAATTTCATTGCTTTTTAAAAATATAAATTCAGTGTGAACCACAAACAAATTGGCGCAGTCGGTAGGATATTTTGAGAACCACTGATATCCAAACAGCGGTAGTCTTCAGAATTTCGACAAGAAGAAGAACAGTGGACAGGACGGTCTCTTCAGCAACAAGAAGAAATCACTCCAGGAAACACGCGTAAGTCGTCGAACGCTGCTCATCTTGCTGTAGCCAGAGCTCATGAAGTAGGATTTCACCCCGCCACACCAAACAACCAGAAGCCACAACGAGAAACAAGAAGAAAAGCATAAGAAACTAGGATAAGGAAAAGCGTGAGTACACTTTGAATTATCATCACAATTGAAGTTGAAATTTTGATTAACCCTTGTTCAAATTTCAAATTATAAATTTCAAAAATGGCTCAAAATAATGATCCAATTGAACCCTACAAACTTTCTGAAATATTTTCAATTGTTCTTGAATGCGATCATGCCGAACGCATGGCCGTAGATCAACAAATAACCTTACTTACAATTCATATCAGAAATAAATTAAGAGGAAAAGCTGCTCAATTGATAAATTCCAGAAACCCAGGAACTTATCGAGAGATCAGAGGTTTATTGAATTCTCACTTTGGTGATACACGAGATTTAACGTCACTAATTCAAGATCTTCAGAGAATAAACATTCAATTGGACCTCTTCTGCCAATCCATTGTCCTTCAAAATGATTATTCAAAAAATTTCGAACCTGCTGGGCATAATGGGGTGGTGCACCGTCTTGTTGAAAATGGATAAAATAATCTAGACATATTCGATCCTATTCAATTATTTCAACTATACGAGGTTGTATTGCCTCTTCAAGAAGTTGTAAATAAGAATCACAGTTAAATTTCTATCAATGAAAAATGGACCTATAATATGATTGCCTAATATTCCGGCCCAGACATTCAACTTTTCGAGATGTTGGGTATGTATTTCTGCATATTGTCTTGGGTTTTCATTCGACCAATAACGGCAATTGTGATGGTTCCAGAACGTGAACGTGGCGTGACGATGAAAATCAGTGAGTTCCAAAAGAAGACAACCATGAAGAACCGACATTCTTGGATGAGACATCAAGCCGTCGGCGTAACGATGAAAACCAGAGAGTTCCAAAAGAAGACAACAACAAAGAACCGACATTCTTGAATAAGGCATCAAGCCGTCGGGGTGAAGATGAAAATCAAAGAGTTCCAAAAGAAGACAACCCCGAAGAACCGAAAGAAGCTACCGATGCGAGTGGTTCCAGTAGTTCGTTTTCAGAATCTCAAAGAATCTCATCTAAGACATTATCAGGAACTGAGTCAGAACTAATAGATATCTCCCCTAGAGAGGAAAGGGCTTTATTGGATTACATGGAGAGGGACAGATTTCGGGAGTTTATTCCGAAACCAAAAACGCCTACGCCAGAGGAATATAACTTCATCAGAGACGCCTCTCAGGCCCCCTTGTTACGTACCAGTCACGTAGTCCTAATCAAAAAAAGTTTATCAGTATGAGAATCGAACCCAGGACGTCGGCGTAGTAGGCTTTGTCGTAGCCTTGACACCAAGGTGGAATATTGGGAGTAATTGAGAATTGTTGATATTTATAGCGGTCATTTTGTCGGGACCGAAATTGACTTATTCATTAAACTTGGCCGCCTTTTTTGATTTCCGTAGAATGTTACGGAAATTTTGACGTCATTTCCATGTAGAAGATAGGGAAATATCCTTAGCAGATATACAAGGTTCGCCTGGAACCAGAGATATGTCATTCAACGTGTAAGAGAGAGCCGATTACGGCGTCATTGAACTCAATGTGTATTAGAGGGTATTTGGTTTAACATAATTTCTATTTTTGTTGCATTTTCGAGGTTAAGATTTTAATAATTATCGTATGTGACCTTTGTTGTTTTGTTTGAAAGATAGGAAAGATATACCATATGTCCCAAAAAAGATGCAAGTTTTACATAATTGCTGTTTATCTGACCACTGCACTCAATCATCGAGTTATCTCCACCCTTTTCACGTAGGTACGTGAAAAGTTGCAGAGAAGTACCAAAAAATCGTTTCATAAACGGTGAGAGAGAGAGAAGACAATGGAATGACGTAACTTCTAGAGCAACCCTGTTGCTGTATATTAGAAAATGCGGCCGAAGAAATGGCAAATGTACGTAGATAACCCCTTTGGGGTGATGAACAGAGGAGGTGTTTTTTTGGTAGTTTTTGCTTTCTTTTCCAATAGAGGCCAGTTTACCTTGGCCCACGTGTTATTCATTGTGACGCATTTGGTAGTAGTAGATTGAGCTGATCCGTTTGAAAGATAAGAAATATGTCCCAAAAATACAATATAGTGGGTGGTATCCAACATGATCATTGACTCAGAAAAAACAATGTCGGCCAACGTAGATCGCGTTTCGCTAACCATCATCAGGAGATGACCAGGTTCATGGTTGCAGCAGTCATTGTATTTGTATTGTGTTTAACTGAAACTACCGGGGTTCTTACTTCCTACTATTCTTAGTACTCATCAAGTAGAAAAATCATGGCTGAAGTTATTATCAAAGTGATTGAGTTTCCTTAGTGTGCTCTAATAATAAGAACAACCGCCTTATCATGGATTGTGAAATTTTGATTCGTCTTCTACCGGGGTGCACAGGGTTGGTACTGATACTTAGGTACCCTAGTGACACGGGGGGGGATGTACAAGCATATACAAGATTTTCCAGGATCATGTAGTTCTTACTTACTACTACTATTCCTAGTACTCATTAAGTAGAAAAATCATGGCATCAGTGATTAAGTTTCCTTACTGTACTCTAGTAATAAGAACAACCGCCTTATCATGGATAAGTTAGTGCAGTACATGGACTTACAGATATCTCATAAAATTTTTCTATTTGCGTGTAAAATTGTTTGCATATGAAAAAATAAAGTATTTCGAAAAAAAAAATCGAATTTTATGTTCTCACTGTATCAAAAACATATATTTTTTTGCTTTTAACACATTTCAAAACAGTTTCCGTGTCAAAGTAGTATGAGACAGTCATTTATTCGGTTATTTATGTATGCATTGAATTTCTGTGCAAAACATGTATTTATCACCAATACATACATAGTAGTCTAGCACAGGGTGAGCTGTAATACAAGCCATAGGCTTAGACAATGCACCTAGTGCGAATCATAAAATCCTCTTGTAAACATATCTATCTGAATGAAATAGGGAGACTTGAGAATTGAGAAAATGAACTTTTCGTGTTTGGGAATAAGCACTTTGGCTTTCTACTTCTCCGTCCTCGTGTAATTCAATGTTCATGTGAAAGTAGTTGTTTCTAAAGTGTTTTTATCATGCTTCTATTAGCTTCACTTGTATGTTTGTTTGTAACCGACTCCTTTGGACTCGATTTTAACCAAACTTTAAACGGACATATTTGTTTTAAACTTTGTACACTTATCAAGAATCGGTTTTTCTCATCATCCTGATCAGAATCGCTAGGATTAAATAATTTTCTCAGACAGAGATTATGTGAGAGCAAGTGTCGAATATTGACAACACCGAAGAACCGAGCGCTAAACACCCAGCTTATATCCCTCCATGCACCGCTACCTGCTGAAGGGTCACTTTGTCATCTCAACATCCCAAGAAAAAGACACTTGCAATAGACACCCTTTACAGTGAACACATTTCGTATTTTACATTTGTTACTTTTCGCAATGAAGCGTTAGTAGTGAATGTGGTTCCATTTTGTTCAATTAAAGCCCACAAGAACTCAGAACCACATATAACAGAAAGTGAGACAACCACACTGTCTGCGCAAGCGTATATATTGTATATTCAAACAAATGGGTTTGAAATCGCAAGCCAAAGTAAAAAGTGGTGAATAAATATAGCTCAACAACTGAAAAAACCGTTTTAATAGCAACATTAACTAAAAAATATTTCGAGACTAATTTGAGATTGTGTTAAGCATCGAAAATGAGTCCTATGGCTTGACGTCTAATGATTTTTAATAAATCGGAAATCAGAATAAATCTATTCGCAAAAATATTGAATTTGTTGTGAAAACGCGTGGGGTGCTAAATATCCACTGTTATAAATACTAGGCTAGGAGATGTTTGCCAGATTGAAGCCACAATAAGAATATAATTTAAAGTATGCCATGCTTTTCCACAACAAAATTAATTTTTTTGTGAAAATATTTTAAATATAACTGGAGTTTTTTCCCAACACCAAATCGTTATTTTTAACACGTCGATACGTGTTTCGATCACCAAGTGATCATCTTCAAAGAGGAAGATTAAAACTCCAGTAATATTCATTACTACACCAAAGGTTCCAAACAGTGCATCATAAAACAAATGTAGTTTGGAATGATCTTAGTTAAATTTATGCACAATTTTCCAGTTATGTAATTTTTTTCATTTTATTTTTTTTTTCGTGAATAAAAAATAAACAGTTTTAATCTTTATCTTTGATGATGATCACTTGGTGATCAAAACACGTGTCGATGTGTTAAAAATAATGATTTGGTGTTGGGAAAAAACTCCAGTAATATTTATTACNGCTGTTCGGATGTACTTGCCTTTTTCAACAACATACATGTGCGAAAAAGCGTTTTCAACTCTTGTGGCGATCAAAACCAAGTACCGCAACAAACTTGATGTCGAAAGTGACCTACGCTGTGCTTTGTCTGAAACTCAACCCAGGATCTGTCAGCTTATCCAGAACATGCAAGCGCACCCATCTCACTAAATTACATTTTATGTTTTCTTTTTGTAAGTAGGTAGGCCTATTGTTTCACCTTCCTTAAATTGAAAATGTATCTGTGTTACAATGTTAAATTTTGTATCAGTTATTATATTCGTTTTTCATGTAATACTTGTTTAAATTTTCACCATACGTACAATTATTGATATGTGTAGGGGGGCGTGGGGGGGTCTCCAAATAACCAGAGGGGGCGTGGTACAAAAAAGTTTGGGAACCCCTGTTCTAAACAGTGCACATAACAGATTTTAAAGGCGAAACAGTTATATATTGGATATTAATGTGATTAGGTAAATTTTAGGTAGATTGGGTAGTAGGATTTTAGGTATAATATTGGTATAATGTATGGAAAAGTGTGACTTAAAATGAAGTATTTTTTTCCTAGAAATTCCAATTCATTCCTATAAACATATAATAGAGAGCATACCTATCAAAGCTCTGAAAACAACATGATCAAACCTGTCAACATTTTCCCTTTATAAGAAAATTTGAATATACGAACAGTGAATCACCATTATGATTTGAAAAATATTGTACAAAAAACAAATCAATGTTAAGATACTTGCATAACATAACATCCATGTGAGAATCATACATTTACAATTCAAAAACACAAAAATACAAAATTGTGGAGAAATTGATGCCATCTACAATACCATCGGCATTCTAAAAATGTTATCTAGGATATAAACCAACTTGTTGGCTATATTCTCTAAGTTATATACGGTATGGCCCTTTTTTTCGTCTAAAGCGTCTTGAATTCCTTTGGTCACTCTACTGTACCATTGAGATAATGCAGAAACTTGTTTTTCGGTGGGTCAGTTCTTTCTTCTCAACTGTAGACGACTTCAACCGATGTACCACCGTCTTAAGTTTAGTATAGGGTTTTTTCCCGGAATCAGCACCACGATCTTGCGAATTTTTATAATTAATCGATAATCTATGGCACCCAATGCAAACCAAAATTTTTCGGTTTCCTCTTGAACACCTGAGGAATCGAAGCAAATAGCTCGTCTATTCAACCAGATGTAGACTACAAAAAAATTTTTTCTATGAAAAGTGAAAAAATCAAATTTTCACATGAACTAAACCTAATGAGAGAAAGGATTTAGATTGGTTATGCAAGACGACAGATGATGTAACGGTAAAAGAAAATTATAAATTACTGAAGAAACATTGATAAGAAAATTTATCTCGAAAAAAAATCGCATTATAATGCAATCATTACACCTGTGGTATACAATGTACCACAGGTGAGTTCAATCCTGCATCAATGTTCTTTGAACCCGTCACAAAGGACGAAATACTTGAGGTTGGTTATAAACGCATTACCGAATGAAAAATCTACAGGTCCGGACGAAATTCCGATTTCAGTAATTGAAGACACCAGTGAAATAATTGCACTAGTTTTCGAACATATCATAGTAGGGGAGCCTACGATGCAAATTGGGGATATACTCAAGCGTCATAGAGACATATTAGGTTGCAAAGCTTAGATAATAA
>NW_019292029.1:8418-24719 GCF_000500325.1 Leptinotarsa decemlineata
AGATCTAACACAAAGAAGAGTACCTGATGCAGAACAAATACAGGCAAATTTACCTAAAGTACCTGAAATACCTGAGTTAAGACGCTCTGACCGTATAAAGAGGCAGACTACAGGATGACCAGTTCAGTTTGAGGGTGCCTAGAAGGTGACAGTACTACCAACTGTCGAAAGCGCTCGCAGATAATTAATAGAAGATATAAAGCTTCAAATGCTTCTTGTAGAACTTAATATATCCATATTGATTTCAATTTAAGAGCCACCGTTAGACAGCTGTTTCAGCCTATTGGGCCTATTGGGCAAAAATAGCTGCGTAAACGCAAGCGAAACATAACCAGTGGCTCTTAAATTGAAATCAATATGAGGGTGATCAAAAAGTACTTATCTATTCATTTTATATCAGTTGTTAGAAGTCCCTATTTTATATCTTATCTGTTTTACTGGTACAGATATCATGAACAAAAAAGAGACATTACCTGAAAGTTTTCGTTCTAGCTTTAAGAAGGCGACTTAGTTAATATGAGTGAATTGTGCTAAGATGATTTATGGCAGTTTTATAATTGATTGAATTCAGTTCGTTAAAAATCTTTGTCATTTCAAAAAAAAATCTCTTTTTTGAATTGGATTCATGTTCTAAGATAGTCACATTATCATAATCAGGTCTGTGGTCTAGTTCAATCGTACGTTGACCTACAGCACAGGTTTTTTTGAATTCATAATATCGTTTTTATGAGAACAAATACTGTCTTTCAATTTCCTTTTGGTTCGGCCGATATACCTTTCATCATATTGTGCGCAAGGTATGTAGTAGATTACATTTGAATTGTCTAAAAAAATTGGATCTTTGTGTTTTGATTTGGAAAAAGTATTATTCAATGTGAGTTGATTTTTATATGCAATATATTTTAAACCTTATCTGTTTTACTGGTACAGATATCATGAACAAAAAAGATACATTACCTGAAAATTTTCGTTCTAGCTTCAAAAACAAAAAAATATCCTTGTAATTGATTCCTCACAAAGCAGAGCTTGGTTTCACAATGTTCAAACGGAATTAAAATATTTTCAGTATATCACCTCTTCTAACTTTTGTAACATCAACATAACTGTATATATTATAATAATCACGATGGATATCAAAGATAAGTATATTATTATATTATATCCACTCGAATTTCAATACTTCATTTATGGATCTTGTTAGTCGTTATCAATTAATCCATCTAAACACTTTCTTTGAGTAGTAATTAGCCAATAATTTGATTCATTGAAGGAGGGGTTGAACAAAAAATTCTTCAGGAACCAAAAATTCATGATATTTTTCAATCCCACATTTTTTCAGAAACTCCAATAAAAGTCATACAAATTTTCAGAGAAATATATTTACAACAGTTACACCATCCTTATTTGAAAGAAATCGAATAAATTAATATGTACAACTAGACTTCTAAGTACTTTTGACAGTATAATATCGGCCATTAAACTACAATTACATTCAAATCAGTTTATATGCAATCCAATAACCTACAATTCTTCAAATGTGTCAGTCTATACATCATCAACATCATCAGTGAATTATTGACAAATATATTTATTGCGTTTAGGTTAATTGTTAATCGAATTGAACAACTTGAAGCATAAATATTACTGGAGTGTTTTCCCAACACCAAATCGTTATTTTTACACCTCGACACGTGTTTCGACACGTGTTTCGATTTATCTTCCTCTTGAAGATGATCACTTGGTGATCGAAACACGTGTCGGGGTGTAAAAATAACGATATGGTGTTGGGAAAAAACTCCAGTAATATTCATTACTACATCAAAGGTTCCAAACAGTACATCATAAGAACTTAAAGCATATTTCACACCACATCTTAGGCATCCGATGTTCAGTGGACTCTACTTGAACACATTTCCATTGCACCAAAGTAAGGATATCCAGATTTCGCTTCTCCTGGAGAATGGGCCCCATAGTGTGCTCCAGATGTGAATAGACTGTAACAAAGAAAAATATGTATGAATATGTGTGAAATTTTGAACGAAATGTTGACGTGACTAAAATAATAGCGACACAGAGTAAAGAATGTTACTAATGATTCGGGGAAAATTTTGGTGTACACCAGTTTGTAAAGTCCAATCTTCTATTCATCTATAACGATTAGTAGCAAGGGAACCCACGATGCAAAATGGGGATTGACTTGAGCGTCATTGAGACATATTAGGTTGCAAAGCTTAGATGATGAGAAGAAAAAAATGTTATATAATATACACCTTTTTATCGGTGGGGGAAGCGGCTATAGATTTTTAAATATGTAAAAAGATACTGTTGCATGGACATACTTGAGCGCGTCAGATATTGATAGTATCAATGTCCTACGTATTTTTCATGATGTTGGTACGTTAATCTGATCGTTTGCATGATGTGGGTGGTTGTACGTGAGGGTTAGGAGTGAAAAGAAAAAAAATAATCGAGCGCGTTACATTTTCTAAGGGGGAATTAAGTGCAACAAAAAAAAAGCTCTCATTCATTAATCTGACGATTTCGATCTGACGCAAACTCGCGGCCATTATCATAATGTGCAAAAAAATTCGCCATTTTGAAATAGTCAAGCGCGTCAGATTAAGATATACATGGTTCATCTTTATGTTTTAGACGTGCTGTGTCATAATCTGACGAATATGTAGAGGGATTCGCTTAATCTGACAAAAAAATATTTTTTAGAAAACTATTTTGATTCATTGATTGAAAAGCACAGGAAATAGCATGCAAATAAATGAGTGTATGTTTTTTTAAGTAGAATACTTGTATTTATAAGAAAATTATTTTTAAAAAATGATCAAAAAAATTAAATTTTTTATTATTAATTGAGCATCATCTTCATCTTCATCATGAACGAGTCTCTGTGATTAGCTGTGATGGCGTCATGGCAACACAATTCAGAGTGGGGACGGAGTGAGATAGTAATAGATAGAGAAAAAGTGAAAGAGGAATAGAAACTCGGAGAGGGAAATATAGGTATCATACAGCTGCACGCATTAAACTTCATCGACGAATTTTTGTTATTTCGGCTTGCGGAAATCGTCATATCATATATTTTTCGTTATCCTTGAATTATTTCCTTCAAAATAAAAAAAATTTGCTACGCTTGAGAATGTCGAAATGACGTTNAATTAGGCTATGTCCTGTAGAGTATTGTATTACAAATAAATAAATTAATTTCATTATCCCAAATTTCAATTTTTTTAGTTGACCAGTTCAAAAAATAAAAGGGGGGGTGACATTAAAGAAATGAACTATACAAGAAAAAGAGGGTTGTAGAGAATTGGAGGATATGGTGATTATTTACGTCTTTCCTCATGATTTTTTATTTCAATGATAACAAAGCAACTTGGGAGATTTTTCTTGCTTTTTCTGGAAATAGGCTGAACGCGAGCAATCTTGCAACAAGGTAAAGTTCCATCAGTTCAAAAAAAAAAGGAAAAAGAAGGTTGAAACCCTTCCTTGTATGACAGGTCAAAATGTCTGCAAAATACTGGTGCATCACTGGTCAACAACAGAGGTACGATTCTGCTTCATTACAATAACTTTCTCACTGGTAGAACCTTCGCCAATCAGGACCAGGCAAAAACGGCCTTCGTCGACTTTATCGAATCCCCATCACACAATTTTCATGCTGGCAGAAACAATCGACACGTTTTACGTTGGCGAAAGTGCACTGATTGAAATGGCGCTTATTTCAATTGAATTTGTGTATTCACTGAGATATTCCAGTTCGAAGTAGATTCTTGAAAACTGACAAAACTTTTGAATCAACCTGCTAGCTGTTGGAGCCTCCTAAAATCACATTTTCAAGACATCAACTCCAGCTGGAAAAACTGTTCCGAGAATTGGCGAAAGTGAAAGGTGGAAATTTCGAAAAACTATAAAAAAAATTTCGATTACTGTTTGTAAAACTCACATCGAATACTTTTTTTGAGAAAGATGAAAAAAATATGAATCGTTTCCGAAAAGAAATATTGTTTGAAACTCATTCCCAAATACAAATAATTTGACCAATATTTGATGAATTTATGACGAACATTCGTATGTACTTGTACTTAGAATATCGTGTTTCAAATCATCAGCTTCACAGAACTTGTCTTCTTGCAATCAATTTGAAGCCAACAATAAATATTTCTCCGTTGACGCGGAAAAATAATAAAGATCTGAAATTACTGTACCAACGTTTGAAAACTTGTAATAAGTTTTGAAACGGAAACGTATTAAATTCGTGAAATATGCACACTCGATACTTGTCTGAAGTTACCCAGAACCTATTGTATTCCGCCGTATTTATTATTTCTCAGAATAACTTTCCACGAGTGTATGACTGAACACGAAAAAGAGATAAAATCCCACCTAATACTCTGATAACGGAAAACATTATTTACCTCGAGAGGTGGAATTATTCGACAATAAAACTGAACTTATTGTTGAGATATATTAATCGTAATTCATAATGCGGCAATTAACTTTTTTATAACGATGGTACAAACGTGAATCGTTTTTTGTTAATCACTTTGATATTAGAGTAAATTGGTTTATGTNATCATTGCTCTAGAATAAACCTGAATTGATGAATAATGGAGATTTTCACACTTACTTCACCCCCATCATAATACAGATCTACGTATACTCTGATACAAAATTAATGCTGCCTACAAAGCGCCAATTAGAATTGGTGTGAAAATATTCCAGACTCTTTGAGAAGGTCTCCATGAGAAGTTGTATTCAAGAAGGAGATGTAACAAAAAGCAAATGGTTTTTCACCCTGTAGATCCATTGTTACTAATTCCATAGTGTTTATAGATTATGCGAAAGAGAGTATGCATGAAAATAAAATGAATATCGCCGGATTTTGGCGAAACGAGAATCTGGCGTAGCAGAACTTCGACTTTTTCAGAATAATTTCATTGAAACACTTGAAATCAAAAAACTATATATAATTGAAGAAATATAATTGAAGTAAAACCAAATCAGAACCAGAGAGTAAAAATATATAATTATATTGGAGAAGAAAATTAAGATGGTGTAGGAAAAAGTCGAGTTGAAATTGACTTCACTAAGCATACTTAATCAAAACTTAAACAATAATTCATTTCAGTAGCGAGCTTTTTAAACATAAATAAAGAGCGGTACCACCATACATTAAATAACACCATGTAATTTTGTTTAGCACGATTTCAGTATAAGTATTCAATGATTGCGTACTGTGGTAGTACCCATCTAGAATTTATTCCAATGACAAGCTTTCTACCTAGTTGGCCAGGAGAAGATTAAGGTAGTGGCGTGGAGTCGAGGCATCGGAAACGGCTTCCACGACTGTGTAATTGGTAGTTACAGACTACATCTGAATAATATCTGACAGCAATTAATTTGGTCGGATCGACCTAATGAAGGCTTTCCGTCGTGTTATTTAGCTTTATTGTGGGTCCGGAATTGTTTAATAATTTCACATCATTAATAATTTAATGATTGCCTTGGAGTATCCACTGCTGTACATCCTATTTACTTATGAAAGATATTTCTGAAGAAAGAGAGATAACTAATTTATGACTTTTCATTTTCAAATGGTGCCTCAACTTCGAATGGAATTAATTTTTGAAACGGGATATTTTCCAAGTAAACATCCCCGGCATAAGAATGGAAACGCGTTCAAAGTGGGCTTTATTTATCAACGTAATCTCCATCAAGAGCCACAGAAACATTCCAGCGTCGCTCTAAAATTTCAATACCGCTTTTGTAGAACGATTTATCTTTCGCTTCAAAATAAGCCTCCGTTTCAGTAATAAACTCTTCATTCAAGCGAATTTTTTTACCGGTGGGCATTTTTTTTTTGAGTTATGTGCTCAGCTAGTAGTGGCTGGGAGCCAAGTCTGGCGAATACGGTGGATGTGGGAGCAAGTTGAAGTTCAGTTCATGTAGTTTTGCCATTGTTTTGATTGAGGTGTGACACTGAAGCTTTGGACGAGGTTCATCAGTTACTCTGGTGGTTTTTATTCCACATATCAACGCAAAGATTCCGATTTGTTATATTTAAACATGACCAAACATTGCTCAGAATCATTAAGACGTTCTTGTTTCTGGTCAACTGTGAGCTGGCGCGGCACCTGCTTTGAACAGAGCTTTCTCATATTCAATTGCTCATGAAATATAAAGCCAACACATTCTTTGGATACCTTTACAGTATCAGCCAACTCATGCAAACTCACTTTTCGGTCATTTAAAACGATTTTGTGGATTCTTTCATGTTTTCTGGTGTTACTGCCTCATTTGGACTGTCTTCAACTCTCCCTCAATCTGAAACGTGGTGAGCAATGGTGTTTTCGCAATAATCTTCAGTTAGTTCCTTATTTCCTAGCGTCCCAATTCCACAGACCTTGCAATACCTAAGGGAATTACTAGAGAAAAACAATTTCAATAATAACGAAATCGATGAATTCGTTTATCTTACTAATTTGTGTATGAAACAAAATCGGTTCCAGGTAGAAGGTTACTTTTATGAACAACAGGAAGGAACGGCCATGGGAAACTCCCTGTCCCCCTACTTGGCATACCTGTTCATGAGCAGATTTGAAATGTAAACCAAAGAAAAATCTAAGTATTTTCCTAGGATTTGGCTAAGGTAAGTAGACGATATTTTCACGATATTCGATACCAAAAAATCGAATATTGAGGACTTTGTTTCTTTTTGAATAATAGATGTCCATCAATAAAATTCACGTATGAATTAGAAAATAAGGGACAACTACCATTTCTTGACGTTTTGATGAGGAGGAGCCAATATGGAGGGTTAGAATAAGATATATTTAGAAAAGAAACAAGCACGTACAGGTATATTCCTGACAGTTCACATCACTGTGTACAGCACAAACGTGCTGGGTTGAATTTTCTATCGAATCGTCTTTTGACTTTTCCTCTAACACATGAGAGGTTCAAAAAAGAAAAACGTACAATACAGGAAATAGCAGCCACTAACGGTATCTCGAGGGGTATTGTAGACGACATAATAAGGAAGAAGAAGTTTAGGTTAAGAATGAACGAAATCTCGACTTTCAGAAAGGACAAAAACCAAGATAAATACATCTCAGTTCCATACCACCAATATACGAGGAACTTTGGAAAGATTTTCAAGGAACCACATAACCTTTCAGAAAATACAAAAGACAAATTTGAAAATTCGAAAAAGTCTGTAGTTTCTGAAATTGAATGTAAGGATTGCGATGTAAAACATTATGGACAGACAAAAAGATTTTTATAATAAGATATAAGGAATACTTAGCACATCTAAAATATGGAAGACCAGAAAAATCAGCAGTCGCCCATCATATTTTGCAACAAAACCATTCTATAGACTTTAGTTCTTTAAGATTAGTTAGACAAGTTAACAACAACAAGCATCTAGATGCCTATGATGACTATTACGGCGACCGTAAAATGGGCGAAACGCGCGATACATTGTCCGAACAGAGCACCTATTTTGATGAAACCAACGTGTTGGTGAATGCTATATTATAAAGGGACACATTGTAAAATAAATTTAAGACTGTTGGATAAGACAATATGGTGAAATTAATGTAAGACATTTAAGACACAGGTACTTAGAAAATGTTTATATGGTGACCGAAACATGTACCTATCGATGTGTTAAAATAACGGTTTTGTGTTGGAAAAAACTCCAGTAATAGTTATTACTACACCAAGGATTTCAAACAGTGAAAAGATAAAGATTCATTCAAAAAACAAAAAAAACATACATGAGCTGTAACTTATGAAATAATGAACTATTGTAACAAGCAAACATTGTTTCAAAATGAAAAAACCGCGAAGTATAATCTGTAATACAGAAATTTATTTTTCTGGCTGGCTCGGTCTTTACTTAATGAAGATCCATAGTAATTTCACAAACCACATCTAACAATTTGATCTTTACAAACTTCATTTTCAAAAATATCACACCCATATCGCACTCACGGTAGCTTCTTCGCAGTGGATAACATAACAAGCATTAGTATGGTATTCATAACATAACATACATTAGTATGTTATTCATAACATAACATACATTAGTATGTTATTCATAACATAATATAACATGAGTATGTCAGTCACTACGAAAAAGCTACTGTAATAGCGAAACATGTCACGATATTTTTGAAAATAGACTTTGTGAAGATCAAATCATCAGGTGTAATTCGCAAAACAAAAATTCACTGTGAAATTTTATTAAGCTATTCTTAGTGAGTCAACCGAAAAATTCGTTATATGGTTAACCAAGGTTTTACTATGTTTCAAACATGAATGTCAGATCCGAACAACTATTTGCAATCTTCTCATAACGATGGGGCATTGAAACTACTGATCTGGACTGCAAAAAATACATTATAAAGTCATATAATATTAATAATCTTCCACATTTTCACCACTAATTATATATTTGACTGCCAGTAATTGCTACTATTACATTCATCAATTTATATTTTAACATTCCAAAACAGGCCAAGTATTAAATTCTTCTGATAGTGTTGTAAAAGCTTGGCTGTCCAACTAGAACTATGAACTTCTGATGCAACAAAATTTTATAGTTTAGGAGAGCTCATTCAATTATCAAAGACACGACTCTCCTGAAAATTCATGTGGATTCATTTTGTAAAAAGTATAATGTAGGTACTACGTTGCAGGTGTTTCTTAAATTTTGCCATTAACTTCAGGCAGAGCACATACTTTGTGCCTGCCCCGCTGGGGACCAAATCAAGTTTTTAGAAACCATCTGAACTGAAAAACCACTCACCATACAAACTAATCGGCTTCGTTAAGAAGCTGGGTTTATTTGGTTGACTGAGAATAGGTGTGACCAACAATAAACCCTTGCGGGTTGCGGTAGAGGGTCGAATAGACCCTTGGACTTGATCTTACCTTACCTACCTCCAGTTCCTGACTCAGCTGAATTTTGACGTGTGCAGGCACAAGTCAGGACGCAAAATACGCCCAGTTGTGGTCTGCGAAAAGCCCAGCTCGTGTGAGCGACGCGAAATCGACCGTCTTGGATTCTCCTGCACACTCTCACAGACAGCGGAGATGTTTTCATGAGGTGTTACGTTTCGTCGACGTATGGCTGTTGGTCGATCGTTTACTGAACTAGTGGACTCAAATTCATCCACCACATTGCTAATAGTCCTCTCGGTAGGACGATTACGGCGACCGTAAAATGGGCGAAGCGCGCGATACATTGTCCGAACAGAGCACCCATTTTGATGAAACCAACGTGTTGGTGAATGCTATATCCGTGCATGGTGATTAGGTAAAACATACGGAATTGGTGACAACAAGTTTGACAGATGTAGCTTCAACAAAATGGCCGTTATTAATTGGTTCCCTATTGGAAGACCCTATATAAATAAATTCACTCTGACTAACGACATCAGCAGTCGATGCCTTAGAAACGGAAAATGAATGAATGTCTATACTCATGGAAACTTTCAGTGAGAGATAGATTTCTGTTGATCCAATTTGGAATTATCGTCAACCAGCGGTTCCACTGAAACGGTTCACAAGTAATTCAAGGACACCGAAGAGAGTAACTTTTTGGCCATACTAGCCTGGAAGGCAATGAAGCTGTTGACTTCCTTGCAAAGGAGGTGTGAGCCACAATAAACTCTTGCGGGTTGTGGTGGAGGGTCGAATAGACCCACTCACTTTAGACCTAACCTAACCTAACTTTTTGAATACAACACACATTCTACGAGAAATAAAAAAATTAAATAGGTATATACCTAGTTTCTCGCCCATTGAACGCTTCGTTGTGTGGACTGGCTATTCCGGTAATCTTGTAAAATTCCGAAGAGACGTTGCTCCCAAAGGCTGTTCAGCCGGCAACCATCTAAAAATGAAAATTTAACAAGATTTAGAAAATTCGTTTGCTTTCTCTTCGCAAGAATTATTCCAGAGATGAAAAAATTATGAAAGCTCACATAAAAAGATTAACTGGATAGGAAACTCATTTCAAATAATTTCTAGAAATTCAAAGGAGTCCTCATAAAAATATACACGTAGGTTGTGGCATATTTTTTTCTTATATATACACACAGCGAACGGCAGCTCTTGGTCTGGCGGCATTGGGCATGTCTGAGCACCTGCCTTCTGAACACTTCAAAGAAATTCAAAGGAGTCCCCATAAAAATATACACGTAGGTTGTGGCATATTTTTTTCTTATATATACACACAGCGAACAGCAGCTCTTGGTCTGGCGACATTGGGCATGTCTGAGCACCTGCCTTCTGAACACTTCATAGAATCTGGGATACGGAGTTTGGGATACTGCTACGGTTGAAAGTACTTATACTGTTCAATTGCAACAGGAAGCTGTTGAACAGGTCCTCGTGGTACCCCTGCTGGACTTCTTGAAATCAGACTAGAAAAGGAAACTCCAGGAATGGATTTTTTCTCCTCAAATTAGAGTGAGTAAAGAGCATCAAGCCTCCAAATTTCTACATACCAGAAAAAAGGCAAAATGGCGAAGGGAAGCTTGCAAGATTTAAATACTGAAATTACTAGAGGGTAAACTTGGTGTCAACAGAAGCAAACTAAACACCAAAATCACAATCTATGTGAGCATATCCTCATCGCAAAAGAAAAATTTCACAAAGAAAATCAGTGTTATGACTCGCCACTCCGAAGTCACGCCGACAATCCAAAAAAAAGGGCTTTCTTTTTCATTTAAAAAAACTTCTCGAAAATCGACCTACAGCGCATTCCGACTGCTTTGTGAGTTCTGCATGATAGAGTACAATTATATGACATCTTAAAGGTAGGTAAAAGACATAATATATATTCTACAACACCACTAATTCCTTTTGTCCTTTTCAGAGTATGATGGAGCATTATTACGGTCCACATATGAAAAACATGAACACCTGGTTATCTATATGATGTAAATCTATCATTTGAATAAAAAATATTAGTATAACTCGCTTTAGTTCATGACTAGGTATTGTAAGTTGAATATGGTTCAAGTTGACCAAGTGAAACATAAGCTACACCTTGAAAGAAATAGCATTTGATAAGGATGGAATAATGCATGGTTAAAGAAAATGCTATAAGCTACGGTTCAAATTCGATATCTATTTGATGAAATTGATGAAAACAGTGAACATACTGGAAAAGAAAAACGAGTTCCTGACTAACGGAAAGAAGCAATTTAATGAAAGAGTTCAAGTCCATCGAAGTTGGGTGAAAATCCGTTTGAAAATATGATAATCTTAGAAATCAACACATTCTTCATCTCCTTGAAGAGTAGACTGACAGTTTCTACTCTTCCTTTAGAAACTCTAAACGATGATTTCCATCACATGCTTTCATAATTGTAAATGAGCAATTGGAAGTTCTGTTTATTTTGGAAAGCATCTGGGCACACAGTGTCCAGTGCATTAGTAATATTTGAAAATTTCAATTGGTGTCCAAACCATAACGTCAAGAAATAGAACTTTGTTCACTTGCATTAAACATATCCGTATATGAATGTTGATAGATTTTTTGTAGTTTTAAGATTATTAGTTTTTTTGTTCTCGTATTCATTGATATCAGATTCGAATATTTTTTCAACTGTTTTGGTATCTTTTCATGAATTGTATTTCTGTTGTGAAAAGGTTGGTCAGAAGTAAAAAATTCAGGTTAGAGCAAAGCAGAGTTGAACAAAACATCTGAAATAGAAGTCCAAAGTTACTTGATGGTTTTTGAAACTTTGCGATACCCAAAGCTTCCATAATAACCCAGTTAAGTGCCACCGAATCGGTTATTATAGATAATCTATACTGAATATTATAAATTAAAAAGTTTGTGAGGATGTATGTATGTATGTTTGTCGCTCTAAACGACTGAACGGATTTAGATGAAACTCCACATAAATTCAGTTTGTACACCAGAATAAAATATAAGCCACAATTCCAAAGGTTTTGTGTAATTTTGGTCATAATATAACGATAGATATTAGGTAAGTCGGAACAATTCTTACTCTCTTGGCGTACTCTGCCTATACCGTTGAAGTTACATAAAGATAAAGTACCGTAAGATTGTTTATCTTGAATAGTTCTTAATAAAAGTCCGCGATAGCATATATCTAGCTCTTATGTGGTAGCCACTATATGCAGAATATTGAGCCATTATTACAATTATATTGGATACTTTTTTAACAATGCGTACTTCAGAATATCTGTCAAATTCTTATAAGAATCGGAGATAAGGATTGAGTGGGGAATGGGGAAAAATACCAGCGTGGTCCAAACAGAACTGGCTGGTATCTCAATCGCCTCAAAAGAAATAACCAGGAAAGGAATTTCTAGCAAAAACATAACAATCTGCACTGATAGTATACAAGCCCTATTAGCCTTGAACAGACAACGTGTTACCTCAGGGCTACGAGTAGAGTGCCACCAAGATTCAGCCAAAGCCTCGGTAGATAATAACATTATCCTGAGGTGGGTTAAAGGGCACGACAGGAGTAAAGGTAATTGCATTGCCGACTCTTTAGCCGAAGAAGCGGCTGTACTAAGAATTTTAGGACTCAGTAACATACACGGCCTGATGACTTCGACAATTATGGAACTAGCCAAACGTCACACCCATGTTCAATCCCTAAAGAGATGGGATGAAATACAAGGATGCAATCTTGCCAGGATCACCCTGGGCGACCCTGGTAAGCTGGCGCCAAAGAAATATCTGGCCACTGGCCACTGTCAACTAAGAAAACACCTCCATAATATGGGGCTAGTGGGCACACCTCTATGCATCATGTGTGAACAGGAAGATGAAACTGTCAGGCATGTCCTATGCGAGTGTCCAGAGTTATCGTCAATAAAAGAGTGTGTGTTCGGCGAGTCTGTCACCTCACAAACCACAAGAGGAGACTAAATCATCTGTCGGTAACAAATAAGACAGATGGGTATCCGCGGCTGAGCTAAACAGTGGAGACGGGAGTGGGTTAAACAAATTAGCAAATTTCAAATAGATCTTAATGGGCGCCAGGTAAATTCAATCCTCCAGATACCCCAAGTAACTTACAATATCAATAACTCACCAATTAATATTGGAAATAAAAGATAAAGATCCCCAATATGATTTATTCAGTAATCCTAACTCACATGGATTAACCGACAACGCTTCTAAAACAACAATGCGATATTCAACTACTACGCGATATTCAGATGTCAATACAGAGGTCCTTGAGCGCGGTGTATATAGCCACAAATTCAATCAGCCATAAATTATGGTAGTTACGATGCTTAAAAGAAACTACAATATGCCAAGTAAAACTACCACAAAAATTGAGTAGGTGTGGCCAAAATCGTAAATACTAGTATGGAAGGTAAGACAATCTCGTTTGCGTCGCGTGAGCTCAGGCGTAGGCGCATCGGTGTCAACAAGCAATTGTAAAAGGAAGTAAATACCTCAATTTGCGTTTTACAAATGAAACTAAATACGTTATCAACTAGCAGTAAATTCAGCCAGAAAGGCAATCACCACCACCAAGATAGATCACCCTGTAGGGCACAAAAGGATGGACCAGTAATGGATCACCGAATAGGACCCCAAAGGTAGCTGAACACCTCCAAGTCCGGAGAGTTTGTCAACAAGGTGTTCTACACCCCAGAAAAAAAAATAAAACCCCTGGCCAACGGGTTTTCTATACGTTTCTTTGTGTGCGGTGCTCTGCACGGAAGTCCTACTGGGACTTGATGAGTGACTAAGAGCCTTCTGTTCCTTATGAATCTGATTTCGGAAATCCTTCCACCTGGTACAATGAGTTCGGTAACCACCACAAATCCTCAAAAGAGATTAAGTTTCAGACTGCAAATATCCACACCAAAATGACTAACCAGTCTTCCACTATACAATCCTGACTTGTAGAAATAATCCCCGTGAAGGATGGCACAAATACAACCATATGTATCCTACAAATCAGTCAGTTGGTACACTTGAACTCTCAACCAAGCTCAACGAAGGTCACCCCCGAAATCCCGAGAGACTGCCACGTCTGACAGCTAACCAGTTGTTGCCACAGTGTGTCCAATCTACACTACAAGCACCAAGGGGGCGCTGTGCATAGCATCATAAGTCTATCAATTCCTCCACAGCTACTCGAGACATCATCAACAAGTCCATGACCCATCGAAACTTCTTCTCAAAGCAATGCAACCCTAAAACAACCCTTAACAATTTGATTAACTGATCAATCCCTCACCCGTGAACAACTATAGAACTAGTTCGGTGTAGGTCGTCGGAACGACACTACGAAAGTTCGGCGGATGTCAACCAACAGTTGTCTCTTAACCTTGTTATTGAATGTTTACAAAAATATTGACTTCAACCTTTTTTTAACTATTTACCGATCCTTATTCATGCCATGGAATAGACACATATAAGGTACGTCGCCACATCTTTTCCATTCAGTACGAATATTTGAACATTCATATTATGCAGAATATTTACCGAAAATATCAAACAGTGTTCAGAAACCCAGAGCTAATATTGTTTTTCAGGCGATGTGGCTCTAATATGTAGTAATCTTTCTGGAAGTGATGAATAACAATCTATGCAAAAATATTCTTGGAAAGGTATAGAGAATAAGGCAGACAACGGCTGAAAAATGATAGGTACTGATCAAAGCAGTTAGTCAGGGAGCATACATATATTCTTGTACATTTCAGGTATGGTTTTCTATGGAACGGAGGATTCCCATTACTATGATGTTAATTGAATAAAATCAACTTGTAACTGAATTACATTGTTAACATCCTCTGAATAAAGATCTTAAAAGGCAAGGTAGTGTTTTGAAAGGAGCAGTTTTGATCTAGTGCTAAATTGAAACGTAACAAGTCTTGGCCCACATCTACCGATGTAAAGGAGATATCCCCTAGTGACATGTCCACCTTTCTGGAAAGGACAGGATGGACGATGACCTAGGAGGACAACTTCTCGGGAGGATGTACAATGGGTCACACGTGGCCTGAGTGCTGTGGACCTACACTCACTCTCTCTACTCTACAGATAGAGTTAAATTATGTGGAGGATAGGTCCAAGGATTGAACCCTGAGGAACTCCCGAAGATATGTTCTTGAAATCTCATATGGTTCTCCGTTTTAACAATTTGTTGTCTATGTGAAAGATATGGATCGAAAAAACTGTCAAAGTGCTAAAAGAATAATATGGAAATGATATAAGAATTCAACTTACCTATAATTATCATGCCAAGGTGCTGACAGGTTATCTGGGACTTTGGTATTCTGCGAGTGTCGTGCCCATACTGCACTCTGTTGAGGAGAAACGCTGTGTTGATTGGGAGAAATCTGGCTCATATTGTAGCCAAACTGGTTAGCACCGGTCAACGAGCCACCTTGTTCCAAGCCGGGACCGCTACTGTAGGAGTTGTAGAGAGCATTCTGCCCCGGAGAGCCTGAACTTGCAGTCGCTCTACCAGCGGTGAGCGAGTGCGGTAAGGTACTAGAAGGCAGTGTACTAGCCAGAGGACTTGATCCCAAAGCAGCTGAAGCATAACTTTGTTGCGTCCAGCTGCTCTGATTAAAAGCGCTTTCGGGATAGTGCTGCTGCACCGCGGGAAATGCGGACTGTAAAGACATAGTGTTGAAAGCATTGAGTTGTTGTGAGTTCAACTGCTTTCTCAACCTAGCTCGACGATTGGAGAACCACACTTGTACTCTTGCCTCGGTGAGTTTCGTTTTCTGAGCGAGTTCCTCTCGTGTATAGACATCTGGATATTGAGTTCTACCAAAGGCACGTTCGAGAGCCTCCAATTGCTCGCCTGTAAATGTTGTTCTGGAACGCCTCTGTTTTCTCTTCAGAGGAATACCTGGTTCCGATTCTGTGTCACTGTCTTCGTATGAAGAATTTGGACCTGAAATAAAGACGAATTTATACTGAAAAAAAATTGAATAACTGGGATAATTCTGAGCAATGAGGAAAAGCTTTGGGTTGTCTATTTCTCCATTTACATGTAATGAGGGAAATTCCAAAGATGTTTCGATAGACTTTTGTTTTGTCTGGAAAAATTCTTTGCATTATCTTCATATTTTCGTGTAAAATTTCCATTGCTATTTTTTATTCATTTGATGTTGATAATATTTTTTGTCCATAGAGAAAATATTGTTGACAAAGTAAGTAAATTAATATAAAAAAATACAAAAATGTTCCATGAATATAAAAATATAGATAAAATGTAATGCAACTGGCCACTGGCCACTGTCAACTA
>NW_019292029.1:32396-55721 GCF_000500325.1 Leptinotarsa decemlineata
TGTTTGTTATATTTTAAATTTTAAATGAGTGACTGATTGCTTTTTAACAATTCAATTTTATAAAGTAGTGACTACGTATACTAAGTAAATAATTATCTAAATGTTATTCATATAATTCAATTTAATTCATTTTATTTATACAGGCTTTGTCAACAGGATGTTATTCTTTGATAATAACGCATATTTTGATTGATTGATTGATTGATCAAGTGCTTTTGATTTTGATAGTCGGACATCTGGTATTTGTGACAAATCCCATTTGGGATTCTCATCCCTTATTACTTTCGTCTTCACTGCTTTCACTCATTGTAACAACAAGACAACGTGCTAATTAATTTCTCAAATAAAAGGCAATGCGGGAATATGCCAAATCCCTGCTACCTCCTGAACAGGCTCTGACAATTTCATAGAAATTAAATAGCGGGTATTTACTCTTATGTACTGTGAGCAGATACTCATCACATCGAAATATTTTTATTCATATGAAATGGAGTACAAACTCATACTTTATGCTCATACTCATGAGAGCATACTTGTCTTTATCTCTGGACAATTATTCGATAAGTTTTACAATAAATATATTGCCATACTTGAGTACCTAGTCCAAAATTTAATTATATTTGATTGGCAACACCTCTAAAATAAATCCACTGAAATCAAGGATGAACTGTAAAATCAGTCACCAATTGGTGATTCGGCAGGTATAATACTGGTAATGATAAAATGAACCGTCATTATATTTTGTGCATCTTCATCATCCTCATCTTGTGAGGTCCATAATTAACCATGATAAAGTTTGTCAGTATTCAATAAAGCGTTGCATTGGTTTTTATTCTAACGCTGTTTCGTCACGGTTTTTTATGATCACCGAGATCCTGTGCCTGTATGTTTTGCAACGGAAATAATGCGAGGCTATGAATCCCCGTTCATTCACAGGTTTTCGAATTCACTGCCTCCAAATGCACACCCAATTAATGCGAGATTCCAACGCGGTGTCAGAAAACACGTTTCAATCTACCGTGAAAGTTGTTCTTCATGATGAATTGTAAATCTTTGAGAGTATTATTATGGTTGCTCACCTAATATTCCATCGATGGAGTGGTTTTTGCGTTCAGGGTCGTCTTTTCGTCCTCCACGAATCAGTCTGCTGATTGAACTGACAGAAGGGGCTGAATTTTTATCACAAATGCCCTCCTGAAAAAAAAAACAATTTTTTAGCTTTCTTGGTATAATTTTCACAGAAACCGAATCTTACAATAGTGCAGCTGTTGAAGATGATTCAGGTTATGTTGGATACTGATAGAAATCGAGAATAAATGCAATTTAATTAAAATGGAGCTAAAAAAGGAAAGTCAGTTTATATCATCATCAAACACAATTTATCTATAAATTCATATTAACATGAAGTAGTAGCATTCCAACTAAAAGCAGCATGCTAAAATATTTGTCAAACATGTCTGAATTCACCCCTTTGTACTGATGAAGTTGGTCTCGAAGTTATCAAAAATGTATTTCATATTCTTCAATTCACCTAGATTGAAAATTTAATCGTTTCATAAACCATTGGATTTTTTTAAAACATTACTATCGATCCATTTTTAATGATCAGAAGCTATATAAAAATGCGTTTTAAAAAAAGGATTTTTTTTCAATTAAATTAGAATAAAAATTTATAAGTATTGGTTCTACAGTTCCGGGAGTTTTTGGAAAATTTTCCTTCTTTTTGAATCTTTCTTTCAAGTTTCAAAAATGTCAATAGTTTCTGAGACATTTTCAATAATAAACACATTTTTTTCAGTTATTTGTTGGTAACTATTGCAATTTTCGCCAGCGTCACATTGATTTTCTTAAAAATTATATACATGCTATTCTGAATCGAATGACATCTCGTTGATATTTTTCGGAGGCGGAAAAACAAATTTGACCTGAAAGGCTAGACTATACTGCACTAGACTATATCTGCAACCTCTCTTATAATACTTCGTGGTTCGTCGCTTGCGATAATGATCGATGATGTTTTATATTTTTTTGAAATTCTGACTTGTACTATTTTTCATGTGTGCGATATTTGTTCTATTTTCTTCGAATGCCACCACTGTCGAAAGATTAACATTATCCATCCGTACTTCAATTTCATATCCAAATATGGTAGGCGAAAACGAAAATTTTCACAAACATCCAATCAGTGCTCCGATCAACTTGAAACTGGTTATTTCAAATGACCAAAAAAGGTTACATGAAAATATGAGATAGATACTATCATCATTAGGAGTTATTTATCATTACTCTCGAAACTTTACAATAAAATGAATACTTTAAAATAACAGGGTCTCACCTTGATCAATCGATCCCTTATCTCCCAGGAAAAGATCCCTGGTTGTTCCTTCTTCCATTGTTCAATGCGAGTTTCCACTTCTTGAGTTGCAACTCTAGGTTTAGAGCCACCTATCACACCAGGTCTGATGCTGCCAGTTTCCTGATAACGGTTCAAAATTTTAGAAACGCATCCGTGAGAAACACGAAGTTCTCTAGATATCATACAAGGTCGAATCCCAGCCGCTGCCATTTCAACAATTTTCAGTCGAGTATGATTGGGAAGCGGCCTTCCATTGATGAATACTCCACCGAGTTGATTGACTCGACCTTGGCCTGAAACAAAAATAGAACTTTGACTTCTAAAGAACTTACATCTTTCACTTTTGAAATTTGTCTGAAAATCAGCGAGGAAAAGTTCTATACACATACACAGTGCATTTCAGTTGAAATGATTCACTCTGAAGAAGTCATTCGATATTGAGACCCTTCAAATGATATTCCTGGAGCTTTATTGTTTTTGAGGCCTCTTATTATATTCCAGACTTCTGTTGGAGCAGCCGGATAGAGAAAAATTGAATCGTGATCCGTGAAACTGAATTGTGCTGTTCTTTTGATTTTTTCGTGAGTTTTTTCCTGTGTCAATATAAGTTTTGTTGAATATTTCTACTATATACCTACATCATCTATCATATCTCCTTCATCATTTTTCGTAGACTTTATTTCAACTTTTCCATTCCCATTGAACATTTCATTTATAATTTTCCACAAGTTGCCTGGACTTTTCATGTTTTCCATTAATTTATTTCTATAATACTCATCTGTCGAAGTTTGTGCTGATACTTGCCGCGGAGAAAGTTCTTCAGTGCTGTTACCTCGTGTGAGTGGCGTTGTTCCACCCTGAGGTAAGTATACGTTTCTCCGGCTTCCAAATGGTGTGGGATGCCTCCATCTACGAGCTGCACATCCTCTCCGTAGCCCCCGCATCGGCCATTTTGTCAACTGTCAATTGATTCATGTTTAGTTTGGGCTGACATTTCAACGTGAATAGACTGAAGTCTGAACAACGCTTCCAAATAATGTAAATTTATTTTGAAAACCATGGTTCTGTTTGAAATACGTATCGCTCACTACGTCCATTTCACGGTCAACATAAGCGTCCATCAGAGCAATCAATTCGATTAACTATAGAAAGTTTTCGTACCACGTTCACTGTAAATGATAATACGCATCCACAGAGACGTCGAACAGTGAGTACAGAAGTTATTGCTGCTGTAGAGTGTAGCGTCGAGGAGTTCCCGAATCATTCAATAGTGTGCAGGAGCTGTAGTTGCAACCAGATGGCGCAACATGTCACACAGCTCATGCCACAATCGATTTATTGAAGGAAACGATTGGTAACTACATAGTTTTACGTTACGCCGCTAGACTATTTTCTTTGGGGATATGTGAAGTCGCCAGCCCGAAACGATTGACCACTTGGTGAACAACATTCGCCGCGTTATTGCTGATATACGGCTACAAATTTGGAAAAAGTCATCAAAAATTGGACCTGCAGATTAGACTACGTCCGAGCCAGCCGTTGCGGTCAAATACCAGAAGTCATATTTAAACTATAACGCCAGAAGATTGTCTTTCGAATAAAGTAAATTTCATATCAATTTAAAAATGTATCTCTGTTTTATTCCATTTCAAAGTTCTTTCTATACCTTTATAAGAAACACCCTATATATTAGCTTTTCCATATCATCAAACAAAAACTCTTCACCCTGAAATGAAAACAAAAGTAATTTCTCTAAGATTTTTATGTTGAAGAAACCAAAATGAAAGTGAGACAGACAATATAACATTTCAAATGATTAAAATTGTCGCTCTAATCTATTTACTGAATTAAGAAATTAATGTTGATTCCAAACGGCCTTTCATATAGAAAATTAAGGACTACAAAACGGAGTTATGTGTCACTTTTGTGAAAGAAAGAATTAAACACCGATTTTATTACAGACATTTTGAATAAGAAGAATGTTCTACCTCAGAGCATTATTTTTATTTCTTTGTCAGTTCCAAGTTCCAAGAGAAGTAATATCAAGGTGGAAGTATGGAAGATGAGCGGCACATTCATAAAACCTCATTTTTAATAATTTGAGAAATCTTGATTAGCTGGAACTAATTGAAAATGTATTGAATTTCAGATTCGAAAACTGTATTATCACGTCTCTAATATTTTGTGAGTTAACAATAAAATGCATTTGCTTTTGTTTAAATTTTTTTTAAGAATTGTTTCAGAAGAGACAGCGGCGCACCTTGTAAAATTTCAGAAGGAAAAAGTAAATGAATAAATAACAACGAAATCTCTCTAAAATAGATCATTGAAAATGTATTTTTCCACATACCTGTTATTTGAGACGATCGTTCTAATAATCCCCACTATGGAATGATATGATACATGGGCTGAAAAATCTCGAGCCTAACACATAGATGTCGCTAGTTTCACTGCATTCATTGCTTTTTCAGTTAGTACTATCAGATATTTAGGCGTCATGATCGACCAATTTCGACGCTGGAATGATCACATAGATCACACAGTAAAAAAATTCCGCAAACTAATTCGCAAATTGTACCAACTAAGAAGTATCTTAAGTATGGGGTGGCTTATTTAAAACATCACTACATAATCTTGACGTAATACAAAACACACTGATCAAAATTGCCTTGAAGGAGATATTCTACAGAGTTACTCTAAGTACCACGCTGTAGATTAAGTCACAACCAGAAATGTGTAACTTATTTTGGCCCGAAAGTATACAATAAGCTGCCACTCCATATAAAGAATATTAATAATTACTGTAAATTAAAAAAGAAATTGAAAGTTTTCATCAGAAATCATCATGATCAATTGCAGGATATCTTTGAAAATGTTTCAGCTGAATTACCTGCTCTCCCTCTCTTCTCATTGCCTTTCTCTATCTATCACTCTCCAACTGCGGTTTTAAACTTAGTAAGGTTTAATAATAACCAAACCAAATCGGTAATCATAATTTGAATTGTAAATCGCAGGGAAATCAAATCATGTAACTGAATGATTAATGATATGAAATGAATACATTACTTACTTACTAACCTTCAAAAGAAAGCTGTTGAAATTTCATAAGTTTGTGAGTTACTGCGATGAGAGTGACACTACTTTTGTTGTTTTGGAAACAATGGAACAAAAACAATTTCGTGTTTTACTTTCACACTGCTCCTTGATGGGAAAAAATGCCGTTCAAGCGAAGCAATGGCTTGAAAAGTATTATAAAGAGTCAGCTTGAATTAAATTAAACGTTGGTTTCCTGACTCCAAACGTGGTCGTAGAGATACCGATGATTCAGAACGCAGTGGACGTCCAAATGAGGCAGTAACTCCAGAAAACGTAAAAAAAACACAATATCGTTTCGAATGTTCGAAAAGTGAAGTTGCGTGAGTTAGCGAACACTGTAAAGATATCAAAAGAACGGGTTGACTCCATATTGCATGTGAATTTGACTATGAGAAAGGTCTTTTCAAAATAGGGGCCGCGCGAGCTCAATGTTGACCAAAAACAAGAACATCTTGATGATTCTGAGCAGGTTAGGCCATGTTTAAACATAACAAACCGGAATTTTTGCGTTGATATGTGACAATGGATGAAACTTGGATCCATGATTCCACTCCGGAATCAAAACGATTTCCACCTGAGTGGAGACCAACTGGTGAAACTCGACCAAACCGCTCGGAAGCACAACAATGGCTGGGAAGTTTATGGCTTCCCAGCCATTGGTTGATGGTATATCCCAGCCAAGGGATATACCATCAACAGTAAATATTAAATAGCGTTTTTGGAGCGTTTGAAGGCCGAATTGGCATTTGCGGTCGATTACGCATATGACAAAAAAAAAATTGTATCATCGAGACAACGCACTGTCTCACAAGTCAATCAAAACTACATGTATTGAACTTCGAATTGCTCGAATTGGTCAGTTTTGGCTCCCAGCAACTACTACCTGTTTGCAGACGTCAAAAACATGATTACCGGTAAGAAGTTTTGCTGAAACTGAGGCCTATTTTGATACAAAAGATAAATAAATTGAGATTACGTTTATTAATGAAGCTAATTCTGAACAAAAAAAACATTTGTTTTCTAAGGCCCGGTACTTTCCAGCCCATGTGTTGAGAGCTGTACAATAACTACGTCAAATGTATGGAACTCGTGCCAACTGTACCAGGGATCAGCAAGCAATACTAACAGCACCAGTTGAACTTTTCCACCATGAAATTGAATATATAAATATGCTAAAGGTTGCCCCATTCCTCTCATGGAGACCTACGACTTTGTAGATACGTGTGGCAGATACCCAACGGTAAAACAACAACTAACCCAGCTAATGCCGCGCAGAGAGTTGAAGTAAAACCATCAGGCATACCTTTAGCATGTCATAATGCACCTCTCCGGAATATTAATCATTATTCCGACTCCCACCCCACACCGGAGTATGCTTGTGGAGTTGTTTCCTGGCTCTGCCTGCAGGTGGCGCAGTCGACATCCCACTGAATCAACTGCAGAGAGATTCTATGACGAGCTAGAATTATATTTGTTTGGTCATGATACTCAGACGGTTCACACCGTTCTGAAGAAACCATACCGCCCGGTACTGATGATGAGAATATCACCCCGAAACCGGTCTATCGGTTGGTCGGATCGACCAAACAGAATTAATTTCTGCTTTTCATAGTGGGAAATAACTTGCGGCGAATCTTCCAAGTCAAAGACGTTGCACAGGTGCCTGATGGTTTTACTTCAACTCTCTGCGCGGCATTAGCTCCGTCAGTTGTTGTTTTTACGTTGGGTATCTGCCACACGTACCTACAAAGTCGTAAGTCTGCATGAGAGGAAAAAGGAACCTTTACCATGACGTAATGCACCTCTCCGGAATATTAGTCATTATATTGCACGACTTGTTACTTGTTACGTCTCTCTATTAATATATTCTACTTATCCACAGAAAAAAATATACAGAATGAATTCACAACAAATGATACTAGGTGGCAGCACCTAGGTGGCTCATGGTGGCGTATAACAAACGAAATATGAATGTACAAATATTCTGGTCCAGCATCAGCAAAAATTGATGTAGGCATTACAATACTATTCACGGCAAATACTTTCATAATCTTTCTTCACGAATACCTTTCTCATTTACACATGTAATAACTTTTTCTGAGTTGTTAGTTGTGACTATTTCTATAGTGAAAAGATGGGATATGGCAACCGTGTTCGGTATGTCTAATTTAACAATCATTCATTCAAAGTTACTGATTACTCACCGATACTTCATGAAAATCCATTATCACGTATTCCAAAAAGAAACTTCAATGTGAGATTTCAACTTGAAAGTTCACAAAACCAAGACACGTGTTTCGCCATATGATAGCATTTTCCGGCGTCACAATATACTGAGTTCTACCATTAAAGTATGTTTTTTGAATACAATTTCTCATTCATGAATTATCATGAACACGATATAATTTGTCTCAAGCATGAATATTTTATATTTCTATATCGATCTCATGTTAATATTCCAGGCTTTTCATTATAACCATTCACAATAGTCACGGTTAAATTGTGAATGAAAAGAAATATCACTGGACTAGTATGTGTTATCTGAATATATCATTTTCATCGTTTAACCTGACCAATTACGTCAATGCAGAATTCAATCGTCTCTCGCGTTGGTTGTTCTCTAAATTTTGCCAGAAAGAGCTAATCTGGGAGTTAAAGTGAATTTTGATGTATGCATCTCGATATATTAGCCCTTCATCCTGTTATTCAATGGAAAATTCGCAACCTTCAGTTTCTCATTAACTCATTCACTCATTCATTCACTTGGTATATTCCGCTGATGTTTACCCAGTGAAAATGTTCTCTCCCACAAACTGATACTCCGACAGCTGTGAGATTTGTAAACATGGTTTAGGGTTAACTGAAAATCATATGGATTCAATGCCAGTACTGCCATTTGTGTGTTGGCCTACGAACTTTTCAACCCGCCTAAGTATTTTGTAAGTTTCTGATTTTAGGCGCGTAAAATATATTTTACATTTTTGTTCCCACCAAAAGGGGAATTCATAGGTGATGATTGATGAATGGTAGAATCCCAAGGAAAGTAATTTCCGTTTTATACTTCATCACCTTCATGAGGATATAAATACATCCACTATAGATGCATAATCAAGTAATGCCAGCTCAAAAGCCTGAACGCTTCTAAAACGAGAAAAGTGCGTCAAAAATGGTATAAAAAAAGTACTTCCATTGAAGAATCTTGTGAAATACTTCTTGATGCGCATACGTAGTTTTTTACATGGCCGAGAACTGTGACGAAAAATGGTCGATACCCAGGAAATATGAAGGAAGAAGTCCACAACGAATTGCCATTCTCAGATGTACTGGTGAAGAGGACCGACACTAAGTGGGAAACATCTGTATACCAAAAACCCACTCATACGAGACAGTATCTGAACCACGAATCCAACCACCATCAATCGACCGAAAGAGAAATCATCAATACTCTATTAGACCGTGCTTTCGGGCTCTGTAATACAAAGGAAGGTCTCGAGAAGGAACTAGACATCATCAAAAATGATCTTCAACGGAATTCTATTCCAAAGCGATGGTGGAACAGACTTTGGCTAAAATACAGCAGGAGCCTCGCAAGGAAGAGAAGCCGTCACAACCAGTGCTTGCTTGCACTTCCCTACATCAGAGTATTATCGGAAAGGATAAGAAGAATTGGGTCCAAGTACAATACCAGAACATGCTTCAGATCCGGAAACACTATCCGTAGCAACCCCACGAAAAGCAGACCACCAAACGCGGACTGCGTGAGCGGACAATCCTATACCGGTGAAACTAAGAGGCCATTGAATGTTGGCATCACCGAGCACAAGAAACACACACAGCGAGGGAAAACCAGCAAATCAGGAATAGCAGAGCATATTTGGATCCATCACCATAACATTGAGTGGTTCCAAGCTGAGATCATACACAGGGAAAAACACTAGTTAAGGAGGAAATTCAAAGAAGCCGCATACATATTGCACAACAATGTATTCAGCCAAGCTAGCGTAGAGATACGCAACATGTGGAAGCCCATCATCAAGCGAAAAATGGCGAACTCCCGCCAAACGGTCATCTCCCACGGAACCAGTGGAGCGGAAAATGGAAAGCAGGGATAAGTGAAAGTAGTCAAACGACCTACAAATAGTCATCTCTCGGAGGAATCAGTCCAGTCATCACCCGAAGACGATTGTAGATACTAACAATCGAAACGTCGTGAAATAACTTGGCTTGGAATGTCTTAACTCTATATTTTTAATTTTTGGTTCAATTGTTTTATTTTAACTTGTGTTTTGTTTCACTTTATACAATTGTTGCTTAATATAATTGTTATTTCAGCTATTTTTTCAATCAGTTTTTTCAGGGATTTCGAATCATTTTATATAATATCAGACAATGAAAGTCGGAATTGATAAAATCAATTACAAAATATGAGGTTTTCCGTGTTTCAAAGTTCTCTAACTGAAAATAAAAACAATCACTTTGATGAACCATATTTATATAAGACAAGTTTCAGTTTGAAATATTATAAAAATGTGGAGGGGATGTGCAGTGACCGTACAATATTGATCAGACGAAGTTGAGGTTATTAAATAAAATATCTTAAGGCCAGGATGAATGATTCAAAAATATAACGCGTCTAATCCACAGAAATTCTATGGCGGTCGATAATATTATGTAAAATATCACGTTTTGGTGAAGTTTCAATGAATCTGACAATTTATTGTTCCGCATAACGAACCCACAAGTAGCAATAACCAACCATGAAAATTGTATAATGAAATGTACAAACTTGAGCCTTTGCCGCTCCATACAAATGGTTCCTAAATCAGGTGTAGTATCTGGTTGATGAAAACAGACATTAGTGAGATCAAAGTCGCCGCTGACCGGGCCGACTTTTCATTTTGTTAAATGTCCGCACGCCCACCATAACACATCTCTCATACACACAATCGAACAGTGACGTTCTAGTGTTACAAAAGCTAGATGGAACTTTACCGCACATTCTTATGCAAAATTTTTGTGAAATGTTATGAAGTCGTAAATAATTATAGAACGTGCGAGTTTAACAGGTTCTTGAATCCTTTATTAACTTTGTTAAGCAGTCTTTAGTTTTTGTTAAGATACGGAGAAACAATGTTTGGTAAAAATGTTTCTGGAAAATACAAGGTTCATCTAGAGCAGGGGTTCCCAACCCCTGCGTATCACTTGACTTTTTGAGAAATATGGGCGTACCACCAGACTTAAATGTTTTAATAAACGTATAATTTCAAATGAAAAGAGAAATGCAAATTTCTATGTTTTTTTCCACTTTTATTTGTAACTGAACCTAGTAAAAACATGGTAAAAAACTGCGTTGATGCTTGATGCGTTGATGCTGCGTTGATGCTTTGTGACCTGTCTAAAGCGTTCGACTGCGTCTCACATGAAATTCTATTGGAAAAATTAAACTATTACGGAGTTACAGGTATTCCGCTTCACTTAATAAGAACCTATCTTACTAATCGTCAACAAGCAGTGATGCTCAATGGTATCAAACTCACAAACTATTAAGCATGGCGTTCCGCAAGGGTCTGTTTTGGGCCCGCTCTTATTTGTCATTTATGTGTATGACTTGTGCAAACATATGACACCGTTCACATCGGTTCTCTTTGCGAACGACAGAACTTTCATTCAGTCTGATAAAAATTAATGATATGTTACAGTCTCATCTCGACGAGGTATCTAATAGTGCTAATCAGTGGTTTCTATCTAATAAGTTGAAACTAAATTGTCAGAAAACACAATACATCCAGATTTCTGCCAATAATCAAATTATCTCTAATTCTGAAATTAATAAAGTTAAATTACTGGGCATTACATTAGATAATAGACTCAACTGGTCTGCACATATTTCTCAACTGAAGAGAAAACTCTCGGTTTCACTATTTGTTCTTCGCCAATTGAAATATTTCACTAGTGCAAATGTATTAAAAACCTCATATATTTCACTGTTTCACTGTCATATAAGCTATGGTGTACAACTTTGGGGAAATTCATGCCATTCTATTCAAATATTTAGGTTGCAAAAGAAGGCATTGACAGTGCTGGCTAATATTGGATACAGGGATCACTGTCAAGAATATTTCAAAATCAGAATTATGCCATTGCCAACTTTATTTCTCTATTACGTTTTGATTGAAATATTTCTTTTAGTTCCAATTCATTTGGTGAGGTTCCCGAAAAAGGATTTCTGATCCAGTCCACTTCTGAATAATCTTCAGAGAAATACTTCTTAAAGCTTTTTCGAAGGCCTTCCAAGTGTACAATGATATCTGCAACCACATCTGGCATTGGAGACATTCCATTTCATTCAAAGTTCAGTTTTCTTATACAAAATCAGAATTATCAATTACAACACCCATAATGAACCTGTAATGCCAAGTGAAAGTAAAAAACAATCCTTTTAAAGACCCACAAGTAAAAAATGAAACACCCTTTGTTTACCAATTGTACTATCTGGGGATTCCTAGGTAAAATTCCTAGTGTTTTATTACCTAGGATTTATAAATTCCAATGTAATAGAAAAACAAAGGCGTCAGGTTGTTCACTGGGTTATGGGTATTTCGTTTTTCTAGCGACCCATGAGCTGAGTCATGTTTGCTATTAACAGCATGTTGCTCACATCACTCAAGGATACCACCTGAAACGTTTCCGCGTACCACTGGTGGTACGCGTACCACCGGTTGAGAACTCCTGATCTAGAGAAACTGACCAAATAAAGTACTTTGCTGAGACCACATGTTTCAGAGTCAATGTATTTTGACAAATAGTGAAAAACTCTCAATTTTCAATTTAAATTTAAGCGAGCTAGTATAGTTGATATTGTTCACATTTAAAATTGGCGGCACTCTCAAAGTCCAAAAAACCAATACATAGAAATGAACCGGCAGCGAACTAGTCCACTTGGACTGTAGACTTGACGATTCGTATTGGATAATATTTACTAACCGAGTTTTATGATTAGCTGAAGATCATAAATTTGAAGTCATATTTCGGTAAAGAATCGAAATCTGGGAATGCGGGGATGGTTATCGTCGTTGTGTTCAGTTCAGGAACTGATCGCGATTTGAGTGTTGAAATTCGATATTGGTGCAGTTATAATTACTTGAAATTTTCGTTATCTGTTTGAAATATGGCGTCCTTGGACAAGTACTATCAGTAATAACGAGTGTGATAACAACGCAAACTGTTTCCAGTGTAGTGATTGCAATAGCGATGGTGAACAATGCAAGAAAGAGATACCAGTGAATAAGATTCAGATGTATTTGAAGTTTGGTTTCGAGGGAAACAAACTATTACAAGCAACATCAAATTTGATCGAAATTCCTTTCTCAACTATAGGTAAAGTTGCAAAAACAAACCTTATGAACGTAAGACGCGATATGATACAGGATTACCAGAACCTTTAGATGTGGATCCAATAAAATCATTGAAAAAAACAATATATGACTGTTACTGCTGGGACAAAACTTTTCAGAAGTGGATAAGGAAACTAGGGTTTAGATTTGAAATAATAAATAATAAATTTAGAAAAGAACAATGGCAAATTTTCTATTTGGACGAATCTTGGTATGACACTCACGACACGGTTACGAAAGGGTGGTCTGATGGTTCGAGAATGTGTTCGCCTAACATGCCTGCAAACGAAGGATCATGACTAATCATTGTGCATTGCGGTGGAAGTAAAGAATGGGTTCTGAAAATACAAATTTCACAGGTGGCGGACTATTAGTTTGTTGAATTTAACATTTGGAGAGAAGCAACGTTTAGCTCAGAGAAACTGGGTGAAAACTAATTTCGAGAGGAAATCACCAGAAAGAACCGAAAACTGCATCAGCAACAGCCGGCACTTTCATAACTTTCTCACCGGTAGAAGCTTCGCTTATCAGGACCAGGCAAAAACGGCCTTCGTCGACTTCTTGGAATCCCGAGAACAAATTTTATGCTGATGGAGTTAATCGACTTCTGATACGTTCGCAAAAGTTCACTGATTAAAATGGAGCTTAATTTGATTGAATTAAATTGCTTGTAACAGTTCAAAATGAACTCGAAAACGGACATTTTTGAACAAAGTCCCTTTTCAGTAAAGTTTGAGCATTATTTATTTGTAACTTTAAACATGGCTACTGAACATGACTACAGAATTTGACAAATCAATTTTTGAGTCATTTAACTCACTCCTCGTGTCATTATTGCCACACACCCTTGTTTTTTTGTTGAACGAAAGAGCTCTCAACCATATCTGGTTGATACCTATAATTAGTTTTAGAGATGAAGATAAAAGCATATTTATTGTTATAATCACCAACGCTATGAAAATTAATTATCATTAACATTTTCATTGTTTCTGAGTCCGCTGTGTTGATATAGTGGGAAACCATTTAGTCATATGAATAAACGTTTCTTGCTGCCGGTTGAGAGTTTGTTTAATAACCGAATAACGTTTTGAATGGTCAAACATAATATAATATTCATATATTTCAATTGAGCTATACAGTGTGACTCATTTGATATGAAGACATGCATACAGTGTGTAAAAGCCAAATGGAATAAATTCATTATTTCGGTCACTGTACATATTTGAAATAAATCCCGAAACACGTCAAATGTAAATTATAATTTGACATACTTCAACGGGAAAATGCCACCCCTACCTTCAATCCCCTACGAGTGACAGGTACAACCCCCAATTTTTTAAATGTAAGTGATGGTTTGTGATATATCGTTTGAAAGGTCTCTTCATTCTCTATTCAAAAATGTTATCGCTTTCAAGTTTATAGCAACAATTGAAATTAAAGTAAATTAAAATCATGTGGTTACCAAATTTCCATAAAATATACTCAAAAACTAAAATGAAATGCAACACGTAATGAAATGTAGAAAACGAAAAAGAACTTTGGATGTTAACGAAGTAGATGTTCAAAATGTTCACCGCGAACGTCTTGGCTACATCCTAATATCAAATAAAACTCCTTTCTTATAATATTTAACATATCAGGCGTGACCGACCTAATCGCAAGCGTTATTTTTCTTTTAAATCATTCAAATCTAAAGGTTCAGTTTTGTACACATTGCTCTTTGCATATCCCCATAAAAAAATCTAATGATGAAAGATCAGGTGATCGCGCTGGCCATTCAATCGATCCTCGCCTTCCTGTCCACCGATTGAGAAATGTTGTATCGAGGTATTGCCGGACATTAACTTGGTAATGTGGTGGTGCTCCATTTTGCTGAAACCATATCGTATTCACTGGAACTTGAGGGTTTCCTGGATCAGGATATAAATTTGCTAAACTTGGGATGACATCATTTTGAAGTTGTGCCCAATAATTATCGTCATTCAAGTTGCCCTCAATGAAGAAGGCACCAATGATATGGTTTCCTATAATCCCTGCCCAAACATCAACCTTTTGAAGGTATTGCGTGTGTTCCTCTCTCATCCATTGAGGATTTTCCGTTGCCCTGTAGCGGCAATTTTACCGATTAGCATGACCGTTAGGAGACAAAGTACACTCATCAGAAAACATAAGGTCTTCTAATAGGATGATATTGTTATCCAACATTTTCATCATTTGCTCATAAAAATAAGTTCTTGTATCAGAATCGTCTTCCATGAGCTCCTGAGTAGGTATAATTTTGTAGTGATGCATTTTATTTTCTTTTGATATGTTTACTATCGATGTACGGCTAACATTGACTGTAGTGGATGCCTGTCTACTCGATGTATGTGGGTTTTCCTCAAACTCAAGCGTCACATCTAATTTGAGTTCATCATTCATTGCATTGGCAGCTGTTTTTTTTTATCTGCCCCACATGACCAAGCTGGCGGAACTGCTTCTCTATTTACTTATTATTCCTTGAGATATGGGCGGTAAATTGGGAAATTTCGGCCCTGGCGAGCCAGGGCCGTAGCGAAAACAAAAACCAGGGGGGGAAGGGAATCCAAATTTTCCCAACCCCACCAGCAAAATTTCCCAACTTTCGAAAAAATCAACAAAGCCGAGGGACTAGTTGCTACTATAATATATTAATTTTCTTACTTAGCTATCCAAAGATTGGCTGAATGCTTATGCCCGTCAAGGTATGCACAAACAAAAATAAATTTTAGTAATTATAATTTTCTATCTTCACGGCCTGAAATTTCCCAACTTTTCCAAGTCGAAAAAACGGCGAAAAGTTGGAAATTTCGTAAAATTGTCACTTAAAAATTTGTGGACTGAAATTTCAATCGTTCTGAATCTGACATGGACCTCGCTCTTGAAATAACGCAATATGCCTTCACAGAATTCCTTCCTGATCATCAAACTGTAGACGCTTGTTGGTAGCTATTATGTGGAACTATTTTCAACGAAACGTTGCAAATTGCAAAATTATCGATCATGACAGGTGCATCAACACTGGAATATAGTTTAGTGAGTGATTAGAGAAAATTTATTCGTTTCGATGCTGTTTTGCATGGGAATTTTTCATTCAAAAAAACGGTAAATTATATTTTTTATTTCATTGTGAAAATATCTAGATTGGCAGTCTTGTTCATTAGTTCTGTGAAAAGTTTCTACAGACGTGGTCAAAGTCCCGATAAACCTGCACTATGAATATGTAAATCATGTATAAAGGGATTCCAGATATGCAGGAGATAAGGTAATAATGAAGATTGGAGATGAATTTCCACATATATTAAAGGCATTAAAATACATTAAAGGTGTGTAAGCTGTAATGTAACCGACATCATGTCTTGGATGATATTCATCTCACCACTTTTGACATAAGCCGGTTCGGGTATTATTATATCCCGCGACGTCATTTTTTATAAAATAAAATTCTATAATGCAGGCCGATATCAAAGGATTCAAAACAAGAACAAAACCACAGAATTTGATGAACATTTTTTTTTCAACTCTGACAAATAAGAATCACTCCTAACATTTCGAAATTTTTTTCACATCTTTCTTCATTGAATATTTTCCACCTTTTGAATATCAATACGTTGCTCATTTCCCTTGCCACCCGAGTAAATGTTACACACAGTTGAAATGTGAAATCATGATAATTGTATTATTACAAGAAAATTTCGAAAGTATATGCATCTGAAATTTTTGAAAGCGATTATTCGAAAACTACACGTTGGAAAATAATAAATTAGGGCACCGTGGAAAGAGAAAACAATTTGCCACAATATATCCCTTTTATCGTTTGAATTTATAAGTGTAATATCTACAAGATGATGTTGAAACACGAGGAATAAAAATATATTCCGAAACAGTGTCCCTCAAAATTAAAATCGGTGTGTCATTCCAGTGACATATCGTCATTCTGTATACGTGATGAAAATTCAAAAAAAACTGTCAAAAATTGTAGGTATAGGCTGATTTTTTTTTGTTTTCGTGGGCTGATGAAAAAATAAGATGAATGTTCAAATTTCACGCATATTCGATTAGTCGTTATTCTATTTTCTGTACCTATTATAACAGAAAAAGTAGAATATACTTACAAAAACAAGGAAGTACTTTTAGCTGCTTTCTTGGACATTGAGGGCGCATTTGATAATACGTCGTTAGAATCAATCATCCAGGCGTCGAGGAGAAGAGGGATCGACAAGACAAGCTGTAGGTGGATAAACTGCATGTTTAGGGGAAGATTGGTATATGAAACCATTATGGGGAAAACAGTCGAGGCACGGCTAGCAAGGGGCTGTCCTCAGGGGGGAGTTCTATCCCCTCTGTTATGGAACCTTGTAATGGACGAGCTACTTTGTCTCTTGGACCATAATGGGTATAAAGCACTGGGATATGCAGACGACTTAGTCATCTTAGTCCAGGGTAAATACAATAATGTAGTGAAGGGATGCATGTAGCAGGCCCTGAACATTATAACAAGATGGACCGAGGAAGAAGGGCTTAACATAAGCCCATCCAAATCGACCATAGTAGCATTCACCAAGAGGACTAAAACGGAGGGTCTCGGACCTCTGAAACTTCGAGGTGAAGAAATACAAGTGTCGGGGGAGGCTATAAGTGAGGCACTGAATCACAGGAGGTAGGCTATATATGGTCGTATAAAACTACGCCCAGAAGAATATGACGAACATCCAACACGGAACCTGTACAAACTAGTACAGGGAAAGAGACTGACGGAATGGGTGTCATGAGAAGATGGGAGAATAAACGCAATAAGCCCAAGAGGCTGCAGTGTTAGACTAAATGGACAAGTCAGACAGCTCCCAAGGTACAAAAAAAAGGCAATGCTGTTCGTGAGGCGAAATGACAGACTTCTTCACCAAAAAAAATATTTGTGTTAACATCAATAACATTTCTGTACAGTTTTGTGATGTGGTGAAGAATCTTGGGTTCTGGATAGATTACTCCTTATGATTCGAAAAGCATGTATCGGAATGCATTCGTAAAAGTATCTGAAAGCTGAAAATTTTGTTTGGATCTCGTGCAAGTTTGAATTTGAATCTTAAAAATACTTTGCGAGTCTCTAGTTCTTTCTACCTTTACTTATTGCGATACGGTCCATAGCTCTTGTCTTATGGCAACATTTACGCAAAAAAAAAACAGAAATTCCAAAACTATCGTCTCTGCTTCATCTGTGGTATTCGTAGGCGTCAATCTTTCAGTCATAAGTTACGTGAATTACTATCCAAGCTTCCTCCTACCTTTATAGAAAGATTGTGTTCCACACTGATGTTCACAATCTTAATATTAGACCGAAAGGTACTATAACACCACCAATCCACGAATCATTATTTGAGAGAAGTTTTTCCTATAATATTTCGACCACTTACAATGCTATTCCAAATGATTTTGAGAATATGAAACTCTCCTATTTTCGAAAACATATGTTTGGATTTATGAAATCCGCTAATATCCAGAAAACGGTTATTTGAATCAACACATATATCTATAGTTTTACTCAATTTTGATTAGTAGTCTGCGATTTTTTGTTCTGCTTGTCCAAAGGTTGAGTGGAAGACCATCTTTATGCACTTTTTGTAATCCTGTGTTCTACTGAATGAAAAATATTATTTTCATTATTATCATTATCCCTCGAAACCCCGATACACTCGGGAGAAAGCGCCAGCATTATCAACTAACGACCACTTCCCACACCGTAAGATAAGTGATCATTGGGTCCGAGAATCATGTGCCCTGATCAAGCACAGTGAGCCAAGAATGACAGCCTTCTAGCTGCATCTGTGCTACTAAGACTTCTGCCTTAGTGCGGCAAGCCGCACTAGAGAGTAGAGAGAGTAGAGAGGGCATCATTCCACCAAAGACTCCCATAATCAGAACAGCCATCTTGACAGAGTGGTGTGGATAGAGTCTGCGGAGTTCGGAGAGAAAATTTCGATATTTTATCCGTTTTTATCCGTTTATCCTCTTTTCGGACGATATTCGTCTCGCCAGTAGCTGAAAACTCCACGACAAATATCGTATTGCTCTGGTGGTCTAAAAGGACTACATCAGGCTTATTAGCTTGTATGAGCCTGAGGGTGAGGAACTGATAGTGCCAATGAATTCGGCACTTCTCGTTCCCCACAACGGATTCAATGTCCCCCGGATCGTAGGGCAACACCGGTGTCTCGTCAATACCGTAAGAGTGTCATAGATGGTAAAATAGCACTCTCAGGGCCACGTTAAGTCGATGGATATAGGCCGAGACCGAATATGCTGGACATGCTGATAGCAAGTGCATTAGAGTCTCGGGCGCCTCGTGGCAGGCCCTGCACCTTGTGTCAGGAACCTCTATACCCATCACGCGACTGCGGTAGACTGAGGTGTTGAAGACACCATCCTGGCAAGCCATAATGAACCCCACAGTTTCCGACTTCAGCCCACTCGACCTGAGAAAAGTGAAATCAAGCGCTTTGATAAGCCAAGGTCTCCAATGTTTTTGAAGAAGACCCCATGCATTGGCTCAGAAGTGAGGTGGTCTCTGCAGCTTTTATATGAGTTTTTTGCTGAACGGGTTCCAATTTGGTGACAGAGTTGTGGTCACCTCGTTCAGTGTCGAAAACTAAACAGAGTTCATCAGCTGCTTGGGCAGCTGCCCTAAAGAGAAATGCTCTAATTTCTGCTCTCTCATGGTCACGGACCATGCAGAGGAGGGGATCCGAACTCCTGACGGCTTTACAGGCTATATCCAGTACCATTCTGTCATGTAGACACTCCAAACTCAAAAGTCCACGACCTCCCTGTTGTCGGGGGAAGTACAACCGTGGAACGGACGATTTGGGATGCAAACTCCTATAGAGATGCATCATTTTTCGGGTCTTTACGTCGAGTTGATACAGCTCCTCCCGAGTCCACTTCACTACTTCAAACGAGTAGAGTACAATTGGAACGGCAAGCATATTTGTTGCAGCAACTTTCTTCTTCCCCGACATTTCCGATGACCAGATCTGTCAAAGTTTGTGCTGATACTTGTCGCGGAGAGAGTTCTTCAGTGCTGTTACCTAGTGTGAGTGGCGTTGTTCCACCCCCAGGTGAGTATACGTCTCTCCGGCATCCAAATGGTGTGGGATGCTTCCATCTACGAGCTGCACTTCCTCTCCGTAGACCCCGCATCGGCCATTTAGTCAGCTGTCAATGTTTAGTTTGGCCTGACATTTCAACGTGAATAGACTGAAGCCTGAACAACGCTTCTAAATAATATAAATTTATTTTGAAAACCATGGTTCTGTTCGAAATACGTATCGCGCACTACGTCCATTTTACGGTCAACATAAGCGTCCATCAGAGCAATTAATTCGATTGACTATGGAACTTTTTCGCACCTCGTTCACTGTAAATGATAATACGCATCCACAGAGACGTCGTACTAGTTCACTGCGTACAGAAGTTATTGCTGCTGTAGAGTGTAGCATAGAGGAGGGCCCGAATCATTCAATGGTGTGCAGGAGCTATGGTTCCAACCATATGGCGCAACATGTCACACAGCTCATGCCACAATTGATTTATTGAAGGAAACGATTGGTAACTACATAGTTTTACATTAAGGAGCCGTGAATTGGCCTCCAAGATAGTGCGATTTAACGCCGCTAGACTATTTTCTTTGGGGATATGTGAAGTCGCTAGCCCGAAACGATTGACCAATTGGTGAACACCATTCGTCGCGTTATTGCCGATATACGGCTACAAATTTGGAAAAAGTCATCGAAAATTGAACCTGTAGATTAGACTACGTCCGAGCCAGCCGTTGCGGTTAAATGCCAGAAGTCATATTTAAATTATAACGCCAGAAGATTATTTTCCAAGTCGAAAAAACGGCGAAAAGTTGGAAATTTCGTAAAATTGTCACTTAAAAATTTGTGGACTGTTCAAGACTGTTCTCTTACTTGAAAGAACTTTTTTGAAGTTTTTAAACAACTCAGAATTTCAAAGTATGAGATCTCCAAGTTATGCATGTTGGGAATTCCCGACCATCTCCGGGCTCTTTCCCTTTTCTTATTACCTCTTCCTTTCTTTCCTCTCATTTTTATTTTTTTAATTTTCATTCATTTTTTACTATTATTTCTTCAATCATCACGGCCTAAAATTTCCCAATTTTTTCCCAAGTCGAAAAAGCAGGGGGGGAGGCTTCCCCCATCCTCCCCATGGCGACGGCCCTGAGGCGAGCTACTTCCTGTTGTATTCGGGTTTCATCTTCGTAACTAATCATCTGTGAAACTGTTAAACTGTTATTTCATGCATATTCGTTGATTTAACCACTTGTCAGACTTGAAGTTAACAAACTTAAATTAAGATACCGATAACTGATGTTGTAACATACAAAACAAAGCATTTCGAATTAACATTGCCACGGAAATCATATACAGTTTTTTTAAAGGGTACCATCTGAAAAGAACATTGCTATGGTTTTTGCTTACTTTCTGATTATCAATACCTCAACATGAAATAAGTTTTGGGTATATTGCAATAAGTTTTGAGTGTATTTTATCGAATTTCAGTAAACACATGATTTTAATTTATTTTATCTTAATTGTTGCAATAAATTCGAAAGCGATACTATTTTTGAATAGAGAAAGAAGATACATTTCAAACGATATATCACAAGCCTATACCCCCCATTCAAATAATTGGGAGTCATTCGACGGGGGGTGTAGGTAGGTGTGGCATTTTTCCGTTGAAGTATGTCTAATTATGATTTAAATTTGACGTGTTTCGGTTTTATTTTAAATATGTACCGTAACCGAAATAATCAATTTATTCCATTTTGCTTTCACACACTGTTTATTTGCAGTATATACATATTTCAAGTAAGACACATTTGAATTTTTGTCACCTACGACCGAACATCTAGTAAGTTATGTAGTAATGAGCTGAAAAGAGGCAAAAAATTGAAACTTGGCAAAAATGAACAGCCTCAATGTAAAGAGAACAACAATTTCAATCGTTCTGAATCTGACATGGACCTCGCTCTTGAAATAACGCAATATGCCTTCACAGAATTCCTTCCTGATCATCAAACTGTAGACGCTTGTTGGTAGCTATTATGTGGAACTATTTTCAACGAAACGTTGCAAATTGCAAAATTATCGATCATGACAGGTGCATCAACACTGGAATATAGTTTAGTGAGTGATTAGAGAAAATTTATTCGTTTCGATGCTGTTTTGCATGGGAATTTTTCATTCAAAAAAACGGTAAATTATATTTTTTATTTCATTGTGAAAATATCTAGATTGGCAGTCTTGTTCATTAGTTCTGTGAAAAGTTTCTACAGACGTGGTCAAAGTCCCGATAAACCTGCGCTATGAATATGTAAATCATGTATAAAGGGATTCCAGATATGCAGGAGATAAGGTAATAATGAAGATTGGAGATGAATTTCCACATATATTAAAGGCATTAAAATACATTAAAGGTGTGTAAGCTGTAATGTAACCGACATCATGTCTTGGATGATACTCATCTCACCACTTTTGACATAAGCCGGTTCGGGTATTATTATATCCCGCGACGTCATTTTTTATAAAATAAAATTCTATAATGCAGGCCGATATCAAAGGATTCAAAACAAGAACAAAACCACAGAATTTGATGAACATTTTTTTTTCAACTCTGACAAATAAGAATCACTCCTAACATTTCGAAATTTTTTTCACATCTTTCTTCATTGAATATTTTCCACCTTTTGAATATCAATACGTTGCTCATTTCCCTTGCCACCCGAGTAAATGTTACACACAGTTGAAATGTGAAATCATGATAATTGTATTATTACAAGAAAATTTCGAAAGTATATGCATCTGAAATTTTTGAAAGCGATTATTCGAAAACTACACGTTGGAAAATAATAAATTAGGGCACCGTGGAAAGAGAAAACAATTTGCCACAATATATCCCTTTTATCGTTTGAATTTATAAGTGTAATATCNTATTAGCTCGTACTCTTATCACATCTGTTTTTTTCCTGAGTTGAAGATATGTCTACAGAACTCACAAACAATATGTTCCTAGATTAATATCACAAGATTTGCGATCGACTAAAAATGTATTGTAATTGTAATACTAACATCTGCTTGATGAAAAATAAATTGTGCCTTGTACAGGTGAATAGAAAATTATTTTCTCTTGTCACGTCAAAATGTTACTGAGAAAAGTTGTTCATGATGAGAAATTATATACTACTAGAACCAACCAACCAACAAACATCCATTTTTATATATAAGACTAGTACTATGTTGATGTATCGTTACTGTTGCAATGTTTTGACAAAATCAGAATCAACGAACTTAGGCGTGTGCAGCGTTATAGAACAGTGCTTTCAAAAAATTGTTCTACAGTGCCATCTAGTGACGAGTTACAGAAAAATTGATAGCCTAAAAACCT